>CAUYQU010053356.1:0-65981 GCA_963574635.1 Cheracebus regulus
GGATGAACCTGGAAACCATCATTCTCAGCAAACTGACACAAGAACACAAAATCAAACACCGCATGTTCTCACTCATAGGCGGGTGTTGAACAATGAGAACACATGGACACAGGGAGGGGAGCACTACACACTGGGGTCTGTAGGGGGGAAACTAGGGGAGGACAGCGGGGGGTTGGGAATTGGGGAGAGATAGCATGGGGAGAAATGCCAGATATAGGTGAAGGGGAGGAAGGCAGCAAATCACACTGTTACGTGTGTACCTATGCAACAATCTTGCATGTTCTTCACATGTACCCCAAAAACTTAAAATGCAATTAAAAAAAAAAAACTCCCATGAACTCTATTTCTGTAGAAGAAAATGTATCTATAAAAGCCTTGGCCATGAGGCAGAAGGATCACTTGAGCCCAGGAGTTCAAGACTCCTGGGCAACATGGCAAAACCTTATCTCTACAAAAAATACAAAAATTCACCAGACATGGCGGCATATGCCTGTAGTCCCAGCCACTTGGGGGGCTGAGGCAGGAGGATGGTTTGAGTCCAGGAGGTCAAGGCAGCAGTAAGCTGTGACTGCACCACTGCACTCTAGCCTGGGCAACAGAGTGAGACCCTGTCTTAATCAATAGAGCAAGCAAGTAAGCATCAGTCATAGTTTTGGTACAAAGAAAAGCTGCTGTACCCAGCTCCTAGGTACCTTTGTCATTAGCCTCAATTCAGTTTCAGGATGCTGTCAGGAATTGTCACTCCTGGGAGGAAGTTTGCTAACAGTGAAATTGGAGAATGGATGCAATGCTCAGAGCCATCTCACTATTTTGATTCTCCTGCCTCAAAAATATACCTGTTACCAGAAAGACCCAGGGGACCTGGGCAGGGGCTTTTCCTGCCACATGAGCACTGCTCTGTACCCTGAGAAAGCCCTCCTGCCAATCTCAACAGGTGCTATTGTGAGTTTCCTATGCAAATCAGGACTCAAGAAGATTTGACAACCTTAGGGTCATATAGCTTTGGTTATTCCACTTTTCCTACTTACAGATTCCCATATCCAGACACTGAAATAGGACTGAGGAGCAACGACCTGTTTGGAAGTGAGGCTGGTCCCAGGAGCAGCAATGGCAGATCTCTAGGGAACTGTCAGAATGCAGACTCCCAGGCCCCGCTCAGACCTGCAGGAGCACAATCTGCATTCTGACAGATCCCCATGGGACTCCTGTGCACTTTGAACTTTAGGAAGCGCTGGGCTAGAGGGCTTATCTTAAACTGATGTTTCACAGGGAGCGTGGTTTTCAATCAGAATTCTTCGAGTGGCAAGATGGACTGACTCCCATCCCCTAGCCAGGCCTTGCTGCTCCACTGACCAGAAGCCAAATTCAGAGTGATGGCCCCGCCCTCTTCTCCACACTTCAGAGAACCTTTTAGCTAGCCCGTTCCCGGGACCCCAGTATCCAGCAGATAGACGAGGCCAGCCAAGGAGGCAGGAAGGCCAGGAGGGGCTGACAGGCTCCAAGTTCGTGAAGGGGCCGAATACAAACCCCTCCAAGGTCCTGCCCATGCTCCTCCCTTTCCCTCTCCCAAACACTCACAAGTTCCTGTCACAGCTGCCTTTCCTATGCCCTTTCTCACAAGCTCCCTGGAACCCACTTTCCACAGTGAACAAACCATCTTCTCCATAAGCCTCCCTTGTGCTTCACCCTAGGCCGCCTCTCCCACAGGGACACTGCTTCCCCGAGGTCCCCAGTGAGGGGGCTCCCACTCTCCATGCCCTCCGCCTACAATAAGGCCTGGCTCCTCCTACTTCCCTCCTTCCCTGCTGTCTAGGTCATATCCCTCCCCCATCCCAGGAAGCTCCTTTTGGAGTTCATCAGCTGGGGCCACATCCCCTTCGGCCCCCTTCGCTGACTTCCACCGATCCTCTTGTCAGTAAGTCTCTGGCACAGGTTTCGCTGTCACCCCAGGTGACACTATTTCTAACCAAGGCCCTATCAGCTCCTTCAGTTCTCAGGCCTCCTCACTCCAGTTCCACTCCTCATCACCCAGAACTGCTCTCCTCCACAAAGTTTAAAACCGATATTCCACTCTCTTAACCATCAGCTCTTATGCTTTTGGTTCTCTGAAACTCCATTCCATCTTTGTCTGCTCCTGATCTCCTCTGGCCAGCCACACTGCCCAAGGGAAACCCTTTTTGACCAATACAGCCAACTGCTGGCCATTTTCAAACACAAAGCTGTTTGCCAGCCCCAGGAAGAGGAGGCAATGGGGTGGGACTCCAGGCCCTCCACGCCAGTGTCACGGGCAGGTATTTTCATCTGCTTTACACACTTGGGTTCTGCATGAGATTTTGGGGAAAAAGTTTCCACACCTAAAGAAGTCTGAAAAACATTCTCAGAGGCTACTAAGCTACTTTCTGATGCTCCTTCCCCCATCTCATCCCCTTCACATCTGTCCTGCACTCAGCCCCAGGGTGAGGTCATCAGCACCCACTCCAGGGCCTACAAGCGTCACTCCTCAGCAGCATTACACATAGTAATCCACAGGTGGAAAACACACAAATACCCATCCACGGATAGGTGGGTGAATGGTGTGCTACAGCCACATGATGGAAATTACATGGAAATAAGAAGGACTGAAGTGCTGACACACGGCACGGGCAAACACCGAAGACGCTCCACTCCATGAAAGAAGCCACGCACAAAGGTCACATGTGCCCTCCTTTACATGGAATGCCCTAAATTGGGAAATCTACAGCTCAAGGCTGGGGAGGATTGGGGGAATGGGATGGTGACAACAGGTCTTTTTGTGGTGATGGCTGCTCAACTCTGTGAATGAACCACAGGTCATGAACTGTGCACTTCACATGTGTGGACTGTGTGGCATGTGAAATATCTCACTAAAACTCATTACAGAATAATGTCTCTCCCTACTCAGATCCCTTCCAGGGCTGCCCTCCCCTTCAGGGCTGGGGAGCATCCTTAACATGTTACAGGAAGTCCTCCCAGATCCAACCTCGAATGGCCTTGCCAGTCTCGTCGCCCCCTTTCCCTCACCTTGCATTTTACCCTCCAGGACTTCCAAACCCTCCCCAGCCCCATCCCACCATCCTGTTTCCTGTCCAGGCCTATGTTCATGCCTGGGGCTTCTGGGCTACCTCACACTGGTCTTCTCTCAGGGCTGGGCTGAGGCCGCCCTCCAGATTACCACTACACAACACCTCGCCCCAGGAGCCGTGGGGGAATCCACAGTCTGTCATGTGGCTCCACCATGGGCCCTGCCCAGGCCTCTTGGCACGCCGCCAAGTCCCAGGTCTTATAGCCGCTCCCTTACCACAGCATCTGCCAAGTCCCAGGTCTTATAGCCACTACCTCACCACAGCACCTGCCAAGGGCCACACTGTCACTCTGCTCGTTCCCTCTGGCCACGGGTCCCGGCACCCAGAAGTCCACCCATCCTCACAGGCTCTCAGCCAGCCAAGGCCAACAGGTGCCTGGCATGCAAAGATGATACTCTTCAAATGTCTCCAGCATTCTACTTCCCTTCTCTGGGAAAGACAAAGTCAGCTCAAGGAGAGTCCCTTCTGGCCCCTACAAGTAATCAGGACCGTAGAAAGACACTGTGTCCCCATCTCCTGTGGCTGAACTGTGAGCAAAAGTACAAAACATGGTATTCATTACCATAACAGGGAACAGCAGTGTGGTAGGTGTCTGTCCCCCAAGAAAGGGAGCGTGGGGAGGAAGAAGTATTGGGAGTGGGCAGAGGCCAGGGACACTGCTGAACATCCAACAACCCACAGAACAGCCCCTTACAAGAAATAATAATCTGCCCCAGAATGGCAAGAGTGGTGAGGCTGACAAACTCCAGTCTAAAGTGATATGACTTTTTCCACCAGCCAGACACACACAGAAATTCATTTCATTAACTGAATAATGAAATCTTCTGTATTTATTTAGATGTTGTTTCTGTATGTTTTGACTTCTTTTGGTCTTTTTTCCCTCTCTTATGGTACTGACTTTCTATGTGTGTTAGGTCCAGAAAAATAAGACAGTGTTTTCAGATTTTGAGAGAAACTGATAGATAAATTTGGGGCATGCTCCAAATCAGCAGCCTGCAATTTACCTGAGACTTCTACACTAAAGACAGCCCATTCCTTAAAACCATGTTTTGCAGCCCCAGCAAGTCCATCTACCTGCTATGATGACTCTTACTTCACTCAGCGGAGAAACTGAGTGTGCCCATGATTAACAAGCACAGTCCCCAATAATACAGCTGGATAGTTCACACTCTAGTCATAAAATTGATGCAAATGGTGAATGGGTCAATAAAAAATACATTCCATCTAAGCCAAATGAATATGACTGTTAATCTCCATCAACCAGGCATCAACTCAAGAAAAGCTATCAAACGTGATGCAGTATCTTAATAAATGTGAACATAAAATCTTTCCCCTCCCACTTCCACAATCATCTTAGTCACCTTTACTTAAAGTGCAGAGGTCCAATTCCGTATGTCATGCTCTACTTGGCCCTTGCTGTGCCATCTCTGCCTTTTCAACACTGGCTTCTAGCCAAGTGCTCTGGGCATGTTAGGATTCTGCACAATGCAGAGTGCCAGGTACCACCAGATGGCAGGGCCCAACTTCCAGGAACCCCATGCCCACAGACTATGGTGCCAATTATATCTACTGGAGCTGTGAGAACACACAGCCATGCCAAAGGAAAGAGCATAGGGACAGGACAGCAGGGGATGAGGTCTAAATTTGGACAGCATGTGCACTCAAAGGGCCAGGAAATCCAATGGGTCTGAGGAGTCCGGCCCACCCTCCATGGGGGGCTAGCACAGGCTGACTGGCATCCAGAGCCTGGCTAACCCATGTGGGTCAGAGGAAAACACTGCCAAGGTCCTCAGGGAGCCCCAGGGTTGCCCTGACTTAATTCCAGGGAGTGGCCTGAAGAGACTGGTGCCTCTTGTCTCCCACACTGCACAGACCCAGGTGTGACCTGGCCACCTGTTCTCTTCCAGGACAGAGCCCAGGGCTGAGGCTGAAGGAGGAATGCCACTGACTACCCAGCCTGCCCAGCTTCCTGTGTCTCCACAACCACTTCAGAAAACACCTTCACAGTCTGTAAACGTTTCTAAAATAAAACTTAAAATAGGAAACAAGCCTGGCTTTGAAAGTGGGAGGGAAAAAAACTTCCCAAAAGAAAACGACCAGCCCCAGATGGTTTTATGGACACAGTCCACCAACATTCAAAGAACAGATCATTCTAATCAGATGTGTTCTTCCAAAGCAAAAGAAAAAAGAGTTCCTCCCAACTTATTAATTTTATGAGGATAATATTAATTCAATTATAAAACTAGATAGTAATAGAACAAAAAATGTAAGTGATAAGCTAAGTGCACTTCTACATAGATAACAAAACTCCTAAACAAAGTATTAGCAAACTAAAATCTGGCAAAATGGTGATACACCATGACCAAATCTGACTTTTGCCAAGAAATGCAAAGACAGTTCAGCATTAGAAAATTAATCTACTTCACTACATTAACAGGTAAAGAGGGAGGAGGACTATGTAGCTGCCTGAACAAATGAGCATCACTCAATATCCATACATGCTAAATGCCCTCAGGAAACCAGGAACAGAAAAAAACTTGATCAAACCTGGTAAAATAGGATTTATTGAAACAAAATAAACTTACAGCAATCACCATGTGGATGATGAAACAATAGAAGCATTGTTTCTAAAATTAGGACAATCTGCTCATGCCACTTCTGTTAGCATTATACTAAAGTACTTGATAGTGCAGTAAGACAAGAAAAGGAAATAAAAGGCATAGGGGTTGTCATGCCAGAAGCAAAGCTGTCATTATTCTCAGATGGCATGACTATCTACATGGAAAGTCCAAAGGAATCTGCAGGTCACAGATTGTAAAATATTAGTGTGTTTAACAATGTTGCTGGATATAATATCTAAATTAATGTGTCTTTAGAAACAAAATCTGGCCCAGGAAATCATAATTGAATCATACTTTACATGTCAAGAAACTTTTTTTTTTTTGAGACAGAATCTCACTCAGTCACTCAGGCTGGAGTGCAGTGGCTTGATCTCAGCTCACTGCAGCTTTGACCTCCCATGCTCAGGTGATCCTCCCACCTCAGCCTCTCGAGTAGCTAAGACTACAGGCGCACATTGCCACACCCAGCTAATTTTTGTATTTTTCTGTAGAGGGATTTTGCCATGTGGCCCAGGCTGGTCTCAAATATTCCTGGGTTCAAGCAATCCACATGCTTCAGCTTCCATAGTGCTAGGATTATAAGTGTGAACCAAGGTGCTTGGCCAAACAACTTTTAAAGTAACCTACTGGGAGTAGAAATAAGAATCTGCTGATTAAAACACTACAAATGCAACAGAGGTGCATCTGAAGAAAAAAAATTAAAGCAGAATAAGTTAGACAAATATTTCCTGAAAATCTTACAAAAGTAATTCAGTGGGCAAAGGCTAAGTTTATCTCCTCTAAGGAAGGAAGCCTACTTTCAAAAAGATTTTCTGCAGGTAGATGCAAATGAGGTTACCTAGTTAGTGTTAAGTATATTTTATGCCTGATCTGCATTTATGTTGTTATGAAATGTTCTTGACAGTCAATAGTAGAAAATCAATTGGTCATTTTCCTCCCAACTAAGAAATACACATTTTCAAAGTCACAGTAGAGTCTTGAAAATGAAAATGATTACAGGTATAGCCTGAGTGTGGCATATGCTCCACTAGACCAAGCACTTTACAAGCCAGTCATGGTCTTCATGTAAATCCCAGAAGAAACTCTGACGTTACTTACACATAAGAAACACATCCAAACAGTTCTCCTTTTATAACAGTGAGGCTCATATCCAAACCCTGAAGAAAATCATTTGTTGTTCTGTAAGGAATCTTAAAAACTGCACCCCTTACTGCCTCAGGCTTTTAACTGAATAAATGTGGCTCTATTTTGATAAATGGTGGTAACTATATCAGACTCAAGAACCAGATTTAAATTTCAATTGCATAAAATGCCCCTACTCTGACAAAATAAATTATTATGACAAAATGACTAAAAATGCCTTGCCACAGAATTGCATAAAAGTAAGCATCTTAAGTCACAGCAACCACCAGAGGCTGGACTGCGGTCACCCCGGGAGGCGGGCGGGGCACGCGCAGTGGGGAAGCGGCAGCTGTCCCTGTTGCGCCATGTGTGCCAGCAGTGCCACTCGGAGGCTTGACTCGCCCCTTGCAGTCTCCAGGAACGCTTCATCTGGAGAAAGAGCTGAATCCACAGACTATGCTCCGGTAACCACAAACGCCTGTTTCCACAACTTCAGTCCTCAAAATTACTAAGTTTGTCATAATGTGATATTCTGCTATTCCCATTTCATGTAAAGGTTCCAGCCATTCCAGCCACTCCAACTGATGAGAGATGTGGCTAATTCCCCAGATGCCATATTTTAAGGAATCACCTACAAAAACTGGCCTAGGCCAGGCCTTTAAATCTGCACTAATAAGAGGAACTATGCCTAATATGCTTTTAGAAAATAGGTTAGGGTAGGGGGAAATGCGGAGAAATACATGAATAATATATATATATACATATAGACACACACACACACACACATAAACATACATATACATGGAAATATATGCAAAACATAGACAACCCTAAACTTATGAGATTTTTCAATTTTAAGATGGTATGAAAGTGATAA
Source organism: Cheracebus regulus (assembly GCA_963574635.1). Classification (NCBI taxonomy): domain Eukaryota; kingdom Metazoa; phylum Chordata; class Mammalia; order Primates; family Pitheciidae; genus Cheracebus; species Cheracebus regulus. The sequence goes on from CAUYQU010053356.1 coordinate 7,722, forward strand.
GCATTCAGTGCACTCCTTGACTTAGGATGACATTATATCCTGATAAACCCATTGTAAGTTGAGAACATACTAAGTCAAAAATACAGTTTCGACTTCTGATATTTAAATTAATGATGGCTTTATTGAAACAAAACCTCATCCTAAGTCTAGGAGCACCTATACAAAACAGGGAGACCGTGCTCCCTCAAGGAAGGACAAAGGCTTGCAGCAATCTACTTAGGGCAGAGGGTGTGGCAAGTTAGGCTTTTGGTCCAGCCTCCAGCCAAGGCAGAGGACAGAGCTACAACTCTCTCATCCTGCCTAACTCTGGATTCTTATGTGGGCCAAGGATATAAAATAAGTTCTCCTTAACTTAGAGAGACCTAATTATGAGCTGGTATCTTTATCTTGAACTACAAGCCAATCTCTTTTTGAGAATGTTATGAACCTAGAGGGGGCTATGTGTGTGCATGTATATGTATAATGTTATACTAAATAGAAACATACAAAACTGAAGTATTTGTAAGAAAAATGGTCAAAAAGCAGCAAATTCATATAGTTCAACCTAATATATATATAGCATTGCATAGCACACTTTATCAATATTATATATTGGTAATAATATAAATGTATTACACAGATGACTGCTGCCCTAAAGGCGGCTCTTTGCTCCATAGTTCTAATTTTAAAAAATATAAGTATGTCTCTCCCTTATTATCCTGTATGCCCTCCCTCTGGAATCCCAGGCTCTATCATCCTACACGGCCCCACCAAGTGCCAGCACTTGCTGGGATGGCTGCCTCTGGTTGCCACACTGATCCTTGAGGGTCGCTGCCACCTGCAGGTAACACCATCCTATGGGAAGTAACACCACCCGATGGTCACACAGCCCTAGTGCTTTTTTTCAGAAATATGAAAGAATTCTCCAATTAACTTTACTTCAGTAATTAATAAACATGGATCTCCAACTTTTTATCTAAAATAAACATCTTTAATAAAGTAATATTAACAGAACCTTCAGAGCTCATTGTTCTTCCTGAATATTTTTAAAGAAATAAACCCAAGATTGAGGAGATAAACTGGTAAAGACTGGTTAAGAAAAACCTAACTCTAATCTTAAACTGAACCTAAAAACATTTGGTTTTGTTTGGCTGTTTCCCAAGAGGCTCCCAAACCTGTCTCCTTTTGATCCCAGACAGAGCCCATCTTTTGGTTACACTTTCCTAAGTCTTTTTACCTTCTAAATCTTTAATCCTGGGCTGTTAAATACCACATTTTTTTCCAGTTCAAAGGAAAATGCCAACTAATTTCTCCATGTCCACTGGCACCCTCTGTAGACTGAGTTTTTAATCAACATGCAATGGCTGGTTAATTAAAAGTTCTAGCTGATTACATTTAGCTTAAGCTCTAAGTTTTCTGAGGGGATAGTCCAAAAGATTAAAGTAACAAGAACTCTTGCAACCAAAAACCCAAAAGAAAATAAACTGATTCCATTACAGAAGATGAACCACAGTTGAACCTTGAATAACACAGGTTTGAACTGTGAGAGTCCACTATGCATAATTTTTTCAATAAATATGCTGGAAAATGTTTGTAGATATGAGACAATTTGAAAATTTGCAAACTGTGTAGCCTAGAAACATGGAAAAATTGAGAAAAAGTTAAGTATATCATGAATTTACTATGTATAAACTATACATAGATACTAGTCTATTTTTGTCACTTACTGCCATAGCATATACATAAATCTATTATAAAAAGTTAGAATTTACCAAAAATTTATACACAGACTGTACATGGCACCATTTGCAGTCAAGAAAAATGTAAACACATGTAAAGATGCAGTATTAAATCATAGTAGCTGCATCAAACTAACTGTGGTACATATTGTACCACTGTAATCATTTCGTAGCTACTTCCTATTACTACTGTGGTGAATTCAACTGCTGCAAGTATCCACTTGAAACACCATGCAACATTAATCATCTCCTGTGAGCAGTCATCTCTCTAGTATAAATTACAGATTGCAGTAAAAAATTATCTCTCTTGGTTCTTGTGTATTTTTCACCATGTTTAATGCAATACCTTGAACCCTGAATAATACCATGAGACCCATACCATCCACTAGTGACACTGGAGGTGCTCCCAAGAAGCAGAGAAAAGTCACAACATTCCCAGGAAATGCTGAATTGCTTGATCAAGTACCTCAGATTGAGGTTTGCAGCTGTGGTCCCCCACTATTTCAAGATAAATGAATCCAGCATAAGAACCATTGTGAAAAAAAGAAAATTCATGAAGCCATTGCAGCAGCTATGCAAGAAAATGCAAAAACCTTGCACTTTTTGCAAAATACAAAATATGCATTAATCAACTATTTATGTTACCAGTAAGGCTTCTCTGGTCAACAGTAGACGAGCAGTAGGTAAGTTTTTGGGGAGTCAAAAGTTTTACTTGGATTTTCCACTTTGCGGGGAGTTGGCACACCTGACCCCCACATTGCTCCAGTCAAGTGTAGTCTTTTACCTAAATTGAAATTTACAACACCACAGGTTGCCTATCTTACTATTTTTAAAAGACTGTGACATCTCCCTTCTAAAAACCTTTCAGAATAAACAATAAACAAAAAAGAAAGCCCTAAATGCCTCAGTCAGTTTAGATTTACTCCTTCTAGGAGTTAGAAAGCAAACCCTGGATAAGTCCATGGGCCTCCCGTGAGACCCAGTAGCCACCTGCATGGTGGTATGTGTCTTCTGGTGAGAGTCAGACCCCAGTGAGGAGGGGCCAGTGTGACACAATGCTGCTGCCCCTATCAGTCAGACCCCACGTGCCACAAACCTGAATCCAGACACACTGTGGAGCTCGAGTTCCTTCCTCAGTCCTAAAACATTATTTCCCCTTTCTGGGAAGCAGGGAAATGTTACAGCCTTTTCTTTTTAAGGGGAAAATCAAAATGCTTCTGGGATATCAAAGGGTTCAGATTCTGAACCAATATTTGGAGGAAGTGAGTGAAACGAACCACATGGGTTACATTTGCTGGAAAACACACGTGGTTCTAAAACAGATCAAGAAGGTACCACTGAAACATGCTGGGTGTTGGTGAATCCAAATGCCTAAAAAGTAGTTTGAAACATCTAGCAAACCAAGAGCACAGCAGGATTGGCCTTTCCTTAGCACAAACTCTTAACAGTACAGCAAGTGGGTCCAACTTCAAATCACTCAACTTGTGTTTCAAACATGACATAAACTAAGCACAAACAAGAGTCAGTGCCAACAGCAGACTCCAGATACACCCAGAATATCTGCATGCTGCAGACTCAGCACCAGAATCCTCCTGAGATAAAGCAGCGTGGGACATGAACCTGGTGTTTGCCCAGAACATGAAGCCGATGAATGATGACCTGATACATGAGCCTTTAGAGCTTATGGGAAATATTTCCATTTGAGTCCAAAGAATTTGTCACTAGCGGCACAAGTAAAACCAGCATTGCCAACTTTTGGTTAGTCATCATTTTATAGATTACATCCACAGAAAATCCCAGAGTTTCATTTTAAACAATGGTTCCCATCTTTTACCCCATCAAAATAGAAATATTGCCCATCTGCTTTACTTTGTGACTTGGTTTAATTTAGCCTCCTCCTCTGATGTTTCTCAGTCAATGGCCATTCCACCCTGAATGCACCTGACCTCGCCTGATGCTTCTCTGACCGTGAATGCTATAGCCCTATACACAGTCAGACATGGCTTAGCAACCACAGCAGGACAGGGAGCCTTTGAAGGGCCACATCTGAAGATGAAGCACATATGCAGAAGAGCTTCCCAGCTGCTAGGGTGGGTGGGAAGGCTGACTCAGCCTGCAACACAATAAGGCCCCCAGTCAAGGGAGTGATCTGGGAGAGCAGGCACCCTTCCACAAGATCCCTGGAGTACAAGTTCAAGGACAGGGCTTGCTGTGTTCTGGCCCTGGGGGAATGAGGTAGGGGAGAGGACAGTGTATGACAGGAGTTGGGTCACTACTCAGGGCTGAGGGATGACACCCACTCAGGGGTGGACCAATGGCAGATGCAGCAAAGGCAGAGTTCTAGCTGGCCCAGCCTGGTGTCCAAAGTCAGGGTTGGTCCTCAGACTGTCACTGAGATGCAAGTGGGAACAAGAAGGCCTGCACAGCCTGGGATCTAAGAAAGGCCTGGGCACTGGAACCAGAGACTTCTCTAAAGCCCTGGACAATAGGAATTCATTCACATCACCAATGTCATTATCACCAAACACAGGGGTTTCGCTGAAAAGGGAGGAGCACTGGCATTCAGTCTCTCCTTGGGGGACTAAAGGTATCACCTATTGAAAGAAATCTTCTAGTTGAAATAGGAAAGCTTCTCCAGGACTTGGATGATTCATCAAAACTAATCTTCCTACCTGGTCCTCATCTGAGAAAGACACCAGGAGAAGGGGCCTGAGTGCTCCTAAAGGACAGCCTGATTGTGTTCCACCTAGAGGATAGCTGATGAGCCGCTGGCCTTGACCCTAGTTTCGAGCAGCACTCAAGGAGGCAGTCCATCAATTCCACCACCCCAGATCTGGGCTTCATCAAAAGCCTGGCTGCACGGGGGCCATGGAAACGAACAGAGGGAAAAACCACTTATCCTAACTAGTCTCCTCTACCTGTGAAGAGTAGAGTCAATGAAAAGTTCTAAAACTAGCTCCAAGGAGTAAGGAACTTGAGGTAAAAGAGAATTATCCCCACGACAAGAAATCATCAGCACAGAATGTAGGGATATATGTTAATAAAAACAGCTTGAACACAACTCTCAGGGCCACGCATGAAGCCTGATGTAACAGTACTCCAGATCAGAGGAAATAACAAAACATACAAGTGGCTGGAAATGGGAAAACCAAAAAGGTTATTTGGTCCAAAAATATGTATCTAGTACAGCCTTCTTGTTTCACAGGTTAGAAAACCAGGTCCCAAGAGGTTAAATGACTGGGCAAAATAATTTACTCTGTTTTTACCTAATAGATCCCCCTTTCTCATCCTGCCTTTCCTTTGACCCTAACAATGATGGGGAAAGTGGGCAGGCCTCACAGTCACCCCCATCTGACAGATGGTGAGCTAAAGCTTGCAGAGCTCCGGGTCTTCCAGGTCACATCTCCAGGGGACGGTGGAGTGCAGGCTGGAGATCAGGGCTCCTCAGGTTAGACCAGGCTCTGGATGAGAACCCAGACCATGCTGGGCTCTGAGCAACTCACCTGCATTAAGGCAATGGAACATCTAAGAAGGACCTGCTCTATCCACAACCATGTCATGTCGCAACAGGAGAGCGAAGCAAGGGTATACCCTGCCCTCGAGGAGAGAATATCATGTGCTACTGAAGACACAGAATGGTGTTCAGTGCAGCCTTCAAGAATGGGGATAACTATATGAACAGAGAGAAACCTTAGTCTAGAGAAAGTACATGAATGAAGAACCAAGGTAAGTAAAAGAATGTCCAGGGAGAACCAATGTGGAAAAAAACAGCCTAAGGGTTGAAGAAGGAGGAACAGAGGGTATGGTCAGAAGATGAAGAGGGGAACGTGAACCCAGGCTGAGAATCCTCCAAATCCTTTTCTCTGCACCAGGAACCTGCTCCAGTCTCTGGACCAGAAACACTGAGCAGTTCAACCAGCATAGACACCCACAGCCACTACCATCCTGTCAGGTCCCTTCCAGCGGGGAGTATTTCTAAAGGAAGCAGGATACACTGCTGGGCCAGCTCATCCAATCAAGCTGGAGAGTCAAGTGCTCAAGCATGCATAGAAACCCTGGGAAGATTTTTAACAAAAGGACATTTCTGAAGGAGCAAAAAGGTTTGGGGAAGAAAACAGCAATCTAAAAATAAAGCCTTTTAAAGTCATTAGGTGCACACCTATAAAGTCAGACACTACATGAAACAGCTCCTGAAATGCCAAGAGGACACTCACTAGAAAGAAAGAACAGCTGGCAAAGGAGCACAAAAAAGGCATCTTTCAAAGAGTGACCGCTGCAAAAGATGCCCAGAGGGCCAGCCTCGGCAGGAGGCCATGGGAGGGGTGGCAGAGGTTGTGGGGAGCCCCGGGAACAGCTCTCTAGCAGCCCCTTCTGGCCAAGGCCAAAGGAACAAAAGGAAGGCTGGGGAAGTGGAAACCCAGGGCAAGGCAGGGAAAGAGAACAGGTTAAAATGGTAAGCCCATTACAGAGAGATCTGATGACAGTCAAACCACAAGAGCCTTGCCAGATGTCTCTGCTGAAACTGGTACCTTATGTGGCACACTGAGGAAGGGAGTCTGTACACAAAAGGACTTGGTGGGCTGAAGGAAGAAAAAGATTCCAGTGTCCACATAGCTACTGGTAAAACACGTTCCGTGTGAACCATGTTAAGGTCATGACTGTTTTATGCTTAGAGCAAGCCACAGTAGAGAAGTATCTGGTAAGCCTGTGGATCTGAAATGTGTGCATTTGGGGGTTTTATTTCCACTGGGGACCTTTGCAGACACAGTGGGCCCACTGCTACTTTATTAAGAAGCCTGTGGGAGGGAATGACCTTAATTTATGGTATGTGTCTCCATTGTTAAGGTTTCATTTTCACATGGGATCTCAGGTCAAGCTCCTTGCTGACTGATGATCCAATCTTATGGGAAATGAATGACCAGCTAAAACAGAAGTGAAAGAGAGACCGTTGAGAGGGCAAGGGCAGTCTTGCTGACAACTGATCATGGGATCAGAGTCACTACTTCATCCTTGCTTCCCCCTCAGCCCCGCACAACACACACGGACAAAGTATTTATGAAAATGACATCCTATGTGTTCTCTGGTCAAAAAGGCAAAAATTTCACAACACAGTTGCTAATATTTATGAGCTTTTTCCTGTGCATATGCCTGCGGAGAACACAAAAAAATACAAACAAGAAACCCTGGCTCAAGGAGTTTGGAAAGCCAAGACTTAATTACCTTAAAACAAAAATGAAACACTGGTAATGGTATGCCACTGAACCCTAGCATCTCTAAGTACTCTAAAGAAAAACCTATGCAGAATGGAGTTGATAAAGAAAGATTTGTGGAAGAAGTTTGATTTTTTTTTGTTTGTTTGTTTGAGACGGAGTCTCACTCTGTCACCCAGGCTGGAGTGCAGTGGTGCCATCTTGGTTCATTGCAATCATTTCCACTTCCCAGATTCAAGCAATTCTCCTGCCTCAGCCTTCCAAATTGCTGGAAGTACAGGTACACATGCTCCCCACCCCCATCTCCCAGCTAGTATTTATATTTTTAGTAGAGATGAGGTTTCACCGTGTTGGCCAGGCTGGTCTCGAACTCCTGACCTCAAGTGATCTGCCCTCTCTGGTCTCCCAAAGTGCTGGGACTATAGGCATGAGCTACCATGCCTGGTCTGGCTGTTTCTTAAAGAAGGTTTCTACCTCAACAAGCACAATGAAGAAGGAAGGACTTCGAGGCAATCCAGATACTGCCCTTGACCTAGAAAGAGGACTATGAGCAAGAACAGTTCACAAGAAAAAAAATTACACCAGATCATGATGTTTTAAAACCACTGTCCTGACACTTCTGCTTCTGTCCAAGATGGATCAACGGAACCAACGTTATCCTTGCACTGTCACACTGAAGTTCTAAAAAAAAAAACAAGCCTAAGAAACAACAGTTGTTAAGACATAGGACCTCAGTTGACAAAAGGCCAGGAAACAACAAGCCAGGTAAGCCCCATAGTAGCTCCCCATTGGACAGCCTAGGGAGAGTTCACAGGTCACAGTATGAGAGGGAAACCAAGGCAGAGGCTGGAGGACTTCCTGAGTAAAGGAGATAGAGTTGAGAATCCCGGAGACCACTCAGCTAAAGCACTCAGAACATAACACTGAAGAGGAGAGAGCTGCACAGAGGGAGAACCGTGGAGCTGTGCAGAAGGCGCCTGGAGCATCCAGCTGAGTACTGAGCAGGTAAAGAAACTACACAAGACCAGGAAAAGATAAGTGCTTACAACACCTAAGCTCCCACAGGGTTGAGAATAGCACCTGCTCCCACCACTCCACGGAGCTCAGGAAGGACTCACTGTGGCAGTGGGAAGCATTAGTCCTACTGAGCACTGCTTCAGACTCACCTAATAAATCACAAGATCCAGACCCAAAGTAACCAGAGTTATTTCAAGTAACTTAACGAAAAACTCAAGAATCATTATAGGAAAACAAGAGTATTTATTCATCAAGGCAAAACTGTCTGTCCAAACTTCTTAACCGTCAAATGATCAAAAAAGAGAACACAGAGTAAATGGGCCCATGACTCAACACACAGAGCCCCTTCCTGGCTCTACACGGGAGGCATGTGACTCTGGTGGCACTATCATCCAGGCCCAGAGGCATGTCACTGTCCAATCATATTGGTTACACTGGCCACTATCAGTCACCTGCATGTAAGGGCTGTTGACTGAGAAGCAGTACAGTGAATCTTTCCTAAGAGTATTATAAGCTACAGCAAGTCTTAATTATATAGTTATTTCTAAAGCTGATATAATTTAAAATAATTAAGGTGTTGACTTTTACATTTTGTAAAGCTTATTATCTTATTAAACACAATTCTGTTTAATGTGATAGAATTTTATTAGAAACACCAGACTTATGAATAATAAACTGACTGATTAAAGATTTGAATGAGATTAATCTCTGAGATAATTTTAAACAGGTGGCATATTTTACATGTGAATTAACAAAAACACAGTCACACCTTCAAGCACTGTCCATAAAAAAAAATTATCAGAATATGTTTGAAAGATCCTGAAAATATAATGTTATTTTCTATTTTCTCAAAAACCCCATTTTTAATGAAATGATCTTGGTATAGATTTATTTCATAAAACTGAATTTACATAGTTTTAATAGAATATTTTATCAGGATAAGACATGATACCTAACCTCTCAGTTCTATCAAAATTTCTGGTTTTAGGATGAATAACCTAAATTGATCTTCATAACTAGGGGGACCACATGTTCTGGTTTGCCCAGGACAATCACAGTTTATACCTATTGTCCCCTTCACTCATGTTTAGGCCTCCTCTAAACCCACTGCCATCTGCTGGTTCTATTAGCAAGTTAAATCAATCTCTGGTATCTGTTCACTATATAGCTGCATGAGAACTGAGTTTAACTTTTTAAAAATTACAATTTGGCCATTAATAGAAAAATAGTTTTTCTTCCTGACCTCTCTCCCTCTAGGTAGGAAATGATGCATTCAAATTACCCTAATGATAGCATAAAATCACCCATTAAAACAAAGCAAAGCCATTAGGAATCATTTTTTTTAAATTTTCATAGGTTGTTGGGGAACAGATGGTGTTTGGTTACATGAGTAAGATCTTCAGTGATTTGTGATACTTTGGTGTACCCATCACCCAAGCAGTATACACTGCACCTAATTCGTAGTCTTTTAGCCCTTATCCCCTTCCCACCCTTTCTCCCTGAGTCCCCCAAGTCCATTGTGTCATTCTTAGGTCTCTGCATCCTCATAGCTTAGCTCCCAATAATGAAGCAGAACATACAATGTTTGACTTTCCATTCCTGAGTTACTTCACTTAGAATAATAGTCTCCAATCTCATCCAAGTCACTGCAAATGCCATTAATTCACTGCTTTTTATGCTTGAGTAGTATTCCATCATATATATATATCTCTCTCTCTCACACAGTTTCTTTATCCACTTGATTAATGGGCATTTGGGCTGGTTCCACATTTTTGCAATTGTGAATTGTGCTGCTATAAATGTGTGTGCAAGTATCTTTTTCATATAATGACTTCTTTTCCTCAGGGTAGACACCCAGTAGTGGGAATGCTGAATCAAATGGCAGTTCTACTTTTAGTTTTTAAAGAAATTTCCACACTGTTTTCCATAGTGGTTGTACTACTTTACATTCCCACCAGCGGTATAGAAATGCTCCCTATTCACCACATCCATGCCAATATCTACTATTTTTTTATTTTTTGATTATGGCCATTCTTGCAAGAGTAAGGTGGCATCCCATTGTGGTTTTGATTTGCATTTCCCTAATCATTAGTAATGTTGAGCATTTTTTCATATATATGTTGTCCATTTTTATATCTTGAGAATTATCTATTCATGTCCTTAGCCCACTTTTTGATGGGATTGTTTGTTTTTTTCTTGCTGATTTGTTTGAGTTCATGGTATATTCTGGATATTAGTCCTTTGTCAGATGTACAGATTATGAAGACTTTCTCCCACTCTGTGGGTTGTCTGTTGACTCTTGCTGACTGTTCCTTTTGCCATGTAAAAGCTCTTTAGTTCAATTAAGTCCCAGCATTTACCTTTGTTTTTATTGCATTTGCTTTTGGGTTCTTGGTCATGAAATCCTTGCCTAAGCCAAGATCTAGAGGAGCCTTTCCAATGTTATCTTCTAGAATTTTTATAGTTTCAGTCTCAGGTTTAAGTCCTTTATCCATCTTGAGTTGATTTTTGTATAAGATGAGAGATGAGGACCCAGTTTCATTCTCCTACAGGCGGCTAGCCAATGATCCCAGCACCATTTGTTGAAAAAGGTGTAAATTCCCCACTTTATGTTTTTGTTTGTTTTGTCGAAGATCAGTGGCTATAAGTATTTGGGTTTATTTCTGGATTCTCTATTCTCTTCCATTGGCCTATGTGCCCATTTTTATACGAGTGTCATGCTGTTTTGGTGACTATGGCCTTACAGTATAGTTTGAAATCAGGTAATGTGATGCCTCCAGATTTCTTCTTTTGGCTTAATCTTGCTTGGGTATGCAGGCTGTTTTTTGGTTCCATGTGAATTTTAGACTTTTTTTTTTCTAACTCTGTGAAGAATGATGGTGGTATTGTGGTATTTTGATGGGAATTGCACTGAATTTGCAGTTGGTTTTTGACAGTATTGTAATTTTCACAATATTGATTCTACCCATCCATGAGCATGAGATGTGTTCCCATTTGTTTGTGTTGTCTATGATTTCCTTCGGCACTGTTTTGTAGTTTTCCTTGTAGAGGTCTTCCACCTCCTTTGTTAGGTATATTCCTAAGTTTTTTGTTTGTTTGTTTTGTTGTTTGCAGCTATTGTAAAAGAGCCTGAGTTCTTGATTTGATTCTCTGCTTGGTCACTGTTGGTTTATAGAAGAGCTACTGATTTGTATACATTAATTTTGTATCTGGAAACTTTTCTGAATTCTTTTATCAGTTCTAGGATCTTTCTGGAGGAATCTTTAGAATTTTCTAGGTAAACAATCATATCATCAGCAAACAGCCACGGTTTGACTTCCTCTTTACCGATGTGGATGCCCTTTATTTCTCTTGTCTGATTGCTCTGGCTAGGACTTCTAGTACTATGTTGAAGAGGAGCGGTGAGAGTGGGCATCTTTTTCTTGTTCCAGTTCTCAGAGGGAATGCTCATAATTCAGTATTATGTTGGCTGTGGGTTTGTCATAGATGGCTTTTAAGAATCACTTTTTAAATGAATAAACAATATCACTCTAGGAAAAATCCTGAAGCACATTCCACTTTGCTTTAAATGAGTAACCGATAAGGCAGTCATCAGTAAAATCTCCTCCCTATCTAGAAAAACCATTTTTGTTTAAACAAAGTGTTTGTTTCAACAATAAATGCATTTTCTTGCTCTCTTGAGATGAAAACACTTTACTACATCAATTAATTCTCTCATGGTTTTCCAATAATACATTCTAATATATGAAGAAAGAAGGGTAGAGAAGAAAAGTTCACAGTTTACAAGTAAGATTTGAGTCATTTTCCTCTTGAGGTCCTGGGCAACTCATATGTATCTGCATTTGTATAATCTATATGCAGACAAACACATACTCTCAGCATTTCCTTACTTTTATTATAATTTTCTTGTGAAGACTCCCTAGAGAAAATAACCTTTTATTGAAGCCTAGAGGCCAGCAATAGGGCTTTGTGTCAAGAAATACTTTCTTTACTGCCCTTGATAAGTTTTTAAAGCCCACAGGCCTTAGACCAACATGATCCAATAGAAATACAACACAAGACATAAATAAGAGCCCCTTAGGGAATTTTAAATTTTCTGTTAGATATATTAAGAAAGTAAAAAGACGGCCAGATATGGTGGCTCATGCCTGTAATTCCAGCACTTTGGGAGGCCAAGGCAGGTGGATCACTTGAGGTCAGGAATTTGAGACCAGCCTGGCTAACATGGTGAAGGCCCGCTTCTACTAAAAATACAAAAATTAATCAGGTATGGTGGTGCATGCCTGTAATCCCAGCTACTCAGCAGCCTGAGGCATGAGAATCACTTGAACTGGGGAAGTGGAGGTTGCAGTGAGCTGAGATGGCGCCATTGCACTCCAGTCTGGGTGACAGAGTGAGACTTTGTCCAGAAAAAAAAATGTGTGTGTGTGTATATATATATACACACACACATACACACACACACACATGTTCATAATTAGCTATTTTACCTTCTTTATATACTACATCTTTGATCCAGTGTGTACCGTATACCCATAGAACATCTTAATTGGGACCAGGTACATTTCAAGAGGCAGGGAAATGACCCTGTCTCCCTAAGCTCCTGATCACCCCCTAGTGCATGGGCCCAAAGCCCCACCCACTCATGGAGAGTTGGTCACACTGGCTGGTTCTGGAAAGGTGCCCCTCACACCGCACTCTCACCAGATACACTCACAAGATCTTGGTCCTGGGAGGCCTGTAGGCTTGTAAGAGAGATACCAGGGGACAGGTCCCCTCTTCTCTTCAGCTGATCTGAGGAGGAAAGGAGGCAGCATAAGGACGTGTGTGTTTGTGTGTGTGTGTATGTGTGTATGTGTGTGTGTGTGTGTATCATGCACTGTAAGAGTTTCTGTGGTAAAGCTCACTTGTCTAGAGAGAAAAGAACCCAGCCCTAAGACCCACCCTCAATAGGAGACAATGAGCCTATAACACATTATGCCTGAGGAGCCTTTCTTGTGAACAGACAGCCATTAGCTCACCTTGAAAAGAGCCATTCACCCTTCCAAGTGATCAGCACAGTGCTTACTCCCTTTAGAGTCCTCATCCTGCTGTACTGCACAGCACCCTATGGCCAGAGAAGCTGGCACGTTTCCAAGACACCCACACAGTTTGGTATATTTGGTAAGATCAGGTGCATATATGAGTGAGCGCCCAGGGTAAGTCCCAGATACAGAGCACTTAAGGTACAATCTTGTCAACTGCAATTCGTCCAGGGTTTTACTTAAACAACTGTGTGTGGCTTTAATCCGCTAAGGAGGTTGTTTAAATGGAAAAAACCTTTAAGTGAGACAGAACGTCTCTGCTTTTCCCCGAATTAATGATCAAGTGCTTTATTTATCCATGGAAACTCTCTTTCTGAATATAACTGAAATTCTGATAATGTCCAAGGGAGCTAAGGAAACGGGAGTCGTCTGAACTCTGCATCTTGCTCATAAAGATATTAACTGCTTATAGGTAATGAACATCCAGGTGAAAAGTGGCAAGTTACAGGGGAACAGTGAGAGACATTGGGGTCACCCAAAAGCAGTGGCCACACCACTGCTGAAGCTGAGGCTCACACTGCTATTCAGCTCCCTCAGCACATGGGGTCTCCAGGGGCACACCTGGTGGATAATGCCAACACACAGAAAGGCTTCACCTGCGGAATTCTGAAACATTCAATTAAAATATGTAAATACACTGCTAACAGGATTAAAAAGAACTCAATTACAACAGCAGCACTTTCTTTCAGAGGCTTAAATACCAGGACAGGGCTAATTACTGAGCACTGAGTTACACTGCTTCCTTGGATATAATTCACACAAAATGTTTTTCTGCCTAGAAATAAACTCCACTTGAGCTGCCTCAGAGAACAAAAGTAAAAGGCCATTTTCTGTGCTATTTTTTCAAGAGATTCACTATTAATCCAGCTCCTCAGAGGCAACTTTCTACGTCACTGACAAAGCAACAACTCTTGTTTTTTAAAGGCTGTGGGTTCTCCACCCATAAAGAAGGCCCAATATACCTTTTTCTCTTCCAAATTCAACTCGAAACCCTGCCCACACTCAGGAGCAACCCCACCCGCCTGACAGGTTACCTGTTTACTAGAGATCAAAAGATGATTCTATTCTGAAAGACATTACCACAAGAAGAAAATCGAAAGCAACAGCAAAGAGATGATATTTTATTTATTTATGCCTTCTAATTTTAATGACGCTCTTTATAAAAAGGTCTTTCCAAGTGCCAATGAAGAGCAATGCCCCCAAGCAAACCTCAGTGAGGGGAGGCAAATCTGGTACCATGAACACAGGGTGTTGCCTGCAATTCCTAACTCCATAAACATAACTGCCTTGGTGTAGCCCCTGAAATAGAGAAAGTGTTCCAAACTCACTGATCAGTAATGACTCCACGATTCCCCACCCTGAACCAACAACTGCTGAATCTTTCACAACAAACCACACAACTGCTGATAGCTATTTACTTATCATTTATCCTGTTTATCCAAATCTGAGGGAAAAGAGAACTGAGGAAAGCCACATGCACTAAGCCAATCCCCTTTTCCAGTGGAGTTCTAGCTAAAGGCTTGATCAGTCATGGCTCCAATAACAAAGATAGCCAAATAAAAAATGGACTGCATAAGAAGGGTTCAAATGGCTTTGCATTAGTAGGACACAGGCTTAAAAAATAGCAAATGAGCTTAGAACACATTGGGCTACAAGAGCAAAGTCTTCCATTTTTAGAACATATTCAAGATTTCAGCAATATTTCTGACCTTTGGCATTTTCCCTCTCCCATCTCCACATTCCATTCATCCATTCTCATACAAAGCAGATCTCCTAACGCAGGCTGACCACCAAGGCAGGGGAATCACTTCCGTCCAGCTCTTCCTTCCCACTGAGGCCTCAGCATCTGAGCTCACCATCATGTTATGAAAGGGCTCAGATTCTTCACCATCCTTTTGGGGAAGGCACCGGAGTGAAGGTACTCGCCCACTACTACCAGTTACCATGGTAACTGGGGATAGCTTCCTGGGGACCTTTTTGAACAACACCTAAAGCTGCTCTCACTGTCTGCTGGCTTGAGTTCCAACCCTCTTCTCACATTAATTATGAATCAACTGTGAGAAAGGGTACAGGCAGGGTAGGAGTTGTGGGGGTACGAGTGGTTTCCGTGTCAGAGGGCACATTATGAACTGTAATAAGAATAGTGATGAACTCAGATCAATCTGTTAAATTTAAAAATTACCAATTGTTAATTTGTTTCAAACTCTCCTCATCCCCGATATCCTGAAATACAAAACTTTATGTTTATAAACAAAACAGCACTCCTAATCTTTAAGTTCCTTAAAACAGCACCAATACTGTCTAGATCAGCTCTGTCCAATTGAATTATCTGTGATGGAAATATCCTATCTTTGCACCGTTCAATACAGAAGTCACAAATGGTTATGAAGCATGAGAAACATGGCTAGTACAAATCAATTAAATTTGAGAGAACCACTGCTCTAGAGATAACTTTTAAAATCAACAGTGACAACAACAAAATCTCTGTTCTTAGAATTTCTGTCTCTGCTTATTTTACAGGATCAGGTTACTCTCTCATATCTGCCCTTGGTTAGGCATCTTCTCTTCAACTCTTGCACACACCCTTTTGCACCTGAGTCCACTGGAGTCCCTGTGCCATTTCTCTAAGGTTCCTGCCCAAGTAAGCACGTACACTGAGTGCCCAGCTGCCCTCCTGCTCAGGAGAGAGGCTCACTAGAGACCAAATGACCCGCCTGTAAAGCTACCCCACTACTTGCATTAATCTACCCTAGCCAGTGTTCTAAATATGAACAGACAGCCAAAGACATCCAGATATTTTAGGGCACATCTATAGCTCAAAAGAAAAAAACTGAATAAAGTAAACAGAACTGACTCTAGGCAAAAAAGCTACTTCCGCAAACAGAAATGAGTATTTTAAAAGTCCAGTTAGTATGTATCTTCAGAGAGCATCAAGAAAACATAATACCCCTAAAGACAAAATAAGAAAACAGAAACAAACAAAAAAACTGGCTGCTATGAAAAGACAGAAATTAGGATAAAAAATGAGTTCATGGATATTAAAAATATGATTATCAAAATAAAAAATCTAGTAGAAAGGTTGGGAGATTAATAATTTCAAATTTAATGACTGTCCCATGGGGTTTAAAAAAAACAAATGGAAAATACTGAGAACGTTTAAGAGAAATGACAACCTGGGAAGATTATCAACTGGTCTCCAGGCTTTCCAGAAAGAGAGAAGAGAAAAATAAATGGTCAGAAAATATTGAAAACAGTAATAATAGAAGAGAGCTTCCTCAAAGGATGAAAATGGGACACATCTTCATGAAATTTGAGGACACCAAGACCAAGACCGGTCTCTACAGGACCCAGAAAGAAAGAAGAAAAGCTCCCATCCAAAGGTGAGAATACAGTCAGTAAATGGTCCTCATAGAAACACCAGAAGCAAAACCGTGGCCTTCGGAATTCTAAAGAAAAGAATTTTGAACCTAGAATTCTACATCCATACAAACTAACAGTTAAGTGTAAGGACCATAGAGACATTTTAGATTTTTTTTTTTTTTTTTGAGACAGAGTCTCCCTCTTTTGCCAGGCACCAGGCTGGAGTGCAGTGGCTCGATCTTGGCTCACTGCAACCTCCGCCTCCGGGGTTCAAGCAGTTCTCCTGCCTCGGCCTCCCGAGTAGCTGGGACTACAGGCGCGCACCACCATGCCCAGCTAATTTTTGTATTTTAGTAGAAATGGGGTTTCACTATGTTGGCCAGGATGGTCTCAATCTCTTGACCTCATGATCCACCCGCCTCAGCCTCCCAAAGTGCTGGGATTACAGGCATGAGCCACCATACCTGGCATTAGAGTTATTTTTTAAAAGGCAGAAAATTTACATTCTGAACATTCTTCTAGGGAAAAAATGACTGCAAATAAACTTTGGCACAAATAAAAAAGAAACCCAAGAAAGATGAAGCGGGGAAGGATCCAGAAAGCTGACCCACCCAGCAGGATAGTGAAAGGAAGTTACGGATTCCTGCTAGGCAGCAGCAGCCCAGAGGGCAGGTCCTGGCAGCAGCCCAGTCAGAGGCCCTGGCGAGAAAGAAACTGGTCTCAAGGAAGAAGAAGCAAGACTGATAGGGAGGAAAACCTTAGGAATATGACAAAGGCACATCTGCTAAGAAAAACATTAGTTTGCCAATTCTTTAAAAATTTTTGTAAACAGTTCCCCTTTTTTGCCTTATTCCAGACGTGATTTCTACTCCAACAGAACTAGTGATATCTTTGTGCCCAGATTCCCATCCTATGTGGC
Source organism: Cheracebus regulus (assembly GCA_963574635.1). Classification (NCBI taxonomy): domain Eukaryota; kingdom Metazoa; phylum Chordata; class Mammalia; order Primates; family Pitheciidae; genus Cheracebus; species Cheracebus regulus. The sequence continues at coordinate 25,030 of CAUYQU010053356.1, forward strand.
AGGCATGTTCTCTTCAGTATCCCTGCCTCAGGCACTGACACAGAGACACTGAAGACCGATCTGCTCCTGGTCACTAGTGCTGGCAGCCACAACACCTGAGATTACTGAGGAGGTAAATGTGACCTGTAGTAGATGAATGTCTCTGTGGTCTCCAGTATGTACTCCAGCCTGGCTTTTCTAGCCTGCCTTTAACCTAGATCTTTATTCTATAGCCTTTGCTAAATCAGTCAACTTCCCCAATTCATTCTGAACTCAACAATGCCCAGTCTGGAAAATGAGAGAAAGGGAAATTTAAAACAAGGATATAGCTAATAGCACCTAACTGAAGGGCTCAATTGTCAGGAAACTTAAAATTAAGAAAGAGTTCATTACAGAGAAGGAAGGAAGGAAGGGGGTGGGAGTACCATACACAGTTGTGGATTACTCAGGAACGTTAGAATGAAAACCAAAATCTTTCTTGCTTTGAAAAGATTATCAATCCTTCCCTCTGTCTTGGCCCAAAGGACCAATAAAAGGATCTTCCCTTTGACTGTCTCTGCCTCTCATCTTTGGTCCATTTTGAAGGATATACAATAGACAGTCTAAAATGGAAGTGAATAAGAGATTCTCTAAATATTTATTATGCAACAGATTAAAATGATTGTAGACAAATTTTTCCTGTCAACAATGATAAGGTTACATAGCAAGATTTTAAAACAGACTTTGGGCATCACACTGTATATTAGCTTTAAGCAAAATGAAAATCTCTAAATGAGACTTTAAATCAACCAGGAATGAGTTCTGTTCCTATTCAGAATCATAACTTACTTCATGCATTTTATCTGACAGAAGGACAAATCGGCAATTTGAAAGACTTGATGAATTATTAGGTGATTCTTTAAAAGAAGAAGCCAAAGCAAGCACACAGAACATTCATGTGTCAGTTAGCATTTACTGAAAGTCTATTGCATCCCAGGCACTGGGGCAAGTCCAGTGCTCATTCCTAAGTGATGACCTGTGTGTCAGGCCTGTGTCCCATGTGGTCCCACCCTACAGCTCTCCCAGACACTGAAAGGCCAGATAGACTCCCTAGGTGCATTGAGCTCACTTAGTGCAACAGAACCAAGGGCTCTGGGATGTCCCCACTCTCCACACCAGCCCCATTCTGTTGCTCCTACCTGCCTACAAGATTGCACATGAGGAAGGAAAGGCATAATGCAAAAATTCTTGTTGAAAAGACCTAACAAGTTCAAAAAATATGGCGAGGGTCTAGCAAAGGACATAATGAATCATTAGGAACTAACCTACTTAGAGAAGACCATTTGTATACTTTTTAAAAGACATTTTGCTATATGCTCTCCTTATCAGGGTGCCCAGTAGTACAGCTCTTTCATCAGGAGTTCATTAAACCAAGTCTGTTAGGTAACATGTTTTCTCTCTAACTGTCCTCCAGCTACCTATGTCTCTCTGGCCCAAAATGCCCACCCACAGACAATGCTGTGTTCTTGTGCAAAGCACCAGGCAGAAGTACCGAATCTCTGGCCTGAATATATGGGAACAGAGCCCTACCAATGCCCCCATAAACAATGACTCTCTGGGGTTCACTATCTCTAATGAGAGAAGCGGCACCCTGTCATTTTGTAATAAATGAAAAATCAGTTAGCATGTGCTTTAGTATGTACCAACCATTGTGAAAAGTATTCCAAAAACACTGTGGAAAACAGCAGTCACTTTTTCACCTCATAGAGTCAGGCACTACTTTGATGCCACCTTTCATCTGCAGTCCTTTGTACATAAAGTAATTTTACAGACAGTCTCCACACAACCCTGTCATGTGAAAAGCCTTCCCTCCTCCTGGGATCCCCCTTCCTCTGAGCCTTTACCTTCAAGCTCCCAGAACCTTAGTCCAAGTCTTCACTTCCCCAGCCACCCTCCATTCAAATTTCAGTCCACTGAGGCCCTGACTGCCACCCCCATCATGCCACTGATGCCATGTCAAAAAGGTCACTGTGGGTGTAGAAGGTGTGAAATATACAAGTACATACTGGGTACGATGTACACTACTCAATGACAGGTGCACTAAAATCTCAGAATTCACCACTATGTAATTCATCCACATAACAAGAAAAAAACACTCATATCCCAAAAGCTATTGAAAATTTTTAAAAAAAGGTCACCACTATTTGTACAGGAAAATTTTCTGGAGGATATACCAAGAGGATAATTTGATTTTTTAGTAATTCTGCTCTGTTTGAATGTTCTAACCAAATGCATGTTCCTTTGATTTTTAAAAACATTAACAGAGGCTACTGAAGATGGTCAAATAATGAGCCACTAAAAAGAATCTGTGTTTTAAGAAGTCAGTTTAAGAAATGTTCTCTTTAGAAATAAACAAATAGTAACTTTACAACAGAGAAACTGACATCATCTTGACAAAGTGAGTGATCAAGGTCAGCTCAGTAGTCATGAGACATATCAATACCATGTGCCCTAACATGGCGCACCGAGGACAATCAAATTCCCAAACTGAGGGGCATTCTACAAAATAACTGACCTGCGTCTTCAGAGGAGATTGGAAGAGGCTGAAACAAACCTCAATGAACATGGGATTCTAGATTGGATTCTGGACTCAGTGGGACAATGGCAATATTCGAATGAGGCCTGCAGATTTGTTATTATTAATACTATGTTACCAGTGGTAAGATGCTGGTTTTGATCACTACTACAGATATGTGAGATCATTAATATTAACATTTGGGGAAGCTGGGTAAAGGACTATGAGAACTGTTCTGTTTTATTTTTGCAACTTACCAAGTCTGGAATTATTTCAAAGTAAGTTTAAGATACATATGTGTACACACACACGCACAACACACACACACACAGGATCACTCTTGACTGTGTGGGCAGCAAGCCCAGTGGCACTTTCCAAATGCTCGCCTCCTCAGCCTCCTACAGCAAGACTTCTCCCACCAGGCTTCCACACTGAGGCACTTCCCTGGCTTCTCTTCCACCTCTGCAGCATCCCCACACAAGCTGGGTTCCACTCTCCTTGAGGACCACCTCTAACAGACGACTTGCCTCAACACAGGAGATTTGACAAACTTGAAGGCCAGACCTCCATGTGTTGCCGGGCAGGTCCCCATGACTGTCCTCCTGGCATCATGTGAAAACCCCAAAGCTGCCCCTCCCCACGTCCCTGTTAGCCTGCTCGAGGCTTGCTGTCACCTCAGGCTCCTTCTCCGCATCTTCCACTTCACTGGCCTTCTCTGTTCCTACTGCTGACCCATTTCCAGGCCTCTATTCCCTCCACCAAAGCCTCCCGCACAGAGACTCAAGGGGACAGATGGGAAAAGAACACTGCCTCAGGTCGGAAGACCTGGGTTTGAGGCCTCACGCTGCATGTCCTACCTGTGATTTTGGAGAAAACTTTTTGAGACTCAGTCTTTTTCCACATGTAAAACCCTATGGCAGGATCTCTTGACCTAACAGCCTCCCTCTCCTGCTGCAACTCCACTCCAGAGGGTAAAAATGCCACAAATCCACTTTCCCAAACTCATTGCTGACCTGCTAGACAGTAACCCAGCTCTGCCCAGAGGATGTGAGAGAGTATGCTAGGCACTGTTGGGAAAGACCTCTCTACCTGGCAAAGGAAAGAAAATGAAATACTAACCCTCCAGCCTGCCTTGGACACAGACATGGAAGGTATAAGAGCACTGTTGTGGCAGCCATTTTGTAACCAAGACCAGGCGAGGAGAAGGACAGAGAGGACAATAGAACCCCAGCAGTTCGGAGCTGCCTAAGTAACCAGTCCTGGAGTCACTGGCCTCAGGCCTCAGAACATATGAAAGAACATCAAATATTCTTATTGTTTAAGGAACTTTTAACTGAGAATTCTATTTGACTGTGACTTTCAGCCATGGCAGGGCCCAGTCACCAACTATTCATAAGAGGGTAAGGAGACACACTCGGGCAGGGAGTCGGAGGAGGGAATGGGAATGAGCTGAGCAACAGCATCACAGCTGGAGGGCTGACATGGATGGCCAGCTCCTCACTTCCAGGTGTTTCCACATCAAGCATCCTGCAGAGAGCTAACAAGTTCATTCTACAAAGTACAGTTCTCACCACTTTATCTTTCCTCTGCTCGGAAATAGTCAGTGGTTCCCCACGGTCCACAGGAGATGCTTAATGCATGTGAGTTATGCAGCTAGAAAGGCAAGAACTTTGGATATAAATGTAGAGGTTGAAAAAATAAATCACCGAATATGTATACATTAAATGATAACACTGAGATTTGCTTCAAAGTAACAGAAGTTGTTAAAGAGTTGACAAAATCAGAAATGCCATCCTGAGTATCCACTGACGCTGGGCACACGGGGGCTGGACAGACGCTTTAGCTCACTGTACATGTGTTTAATAGCTCCTGTGATAAAAATGTAAGATCATTTCAAGTTAACAATACAGAACTGAATTATGTAATTATTGTTAAAAAACATATCTATCAGCATAGAAAAGCTTATCAGAATAGTAGAAATGTACAATCAGCTAAAGTTTTACTGATTTGCTCATACAAAAGTATTCATACTCATTTCTTGGAATTTAGCTTTAGTCAAAGAAAAATATTATTGCATACTACTTATAATTGTAAAAGATTAATCTAGATGTCCAAGAGCTACCAAGTCATGGTAGACTGATTTAATAAATAGCATGCAAACATAAAAGTGATCTAAGAGTTGAGTATCCACACTCCAAAAATCTGAAATCCAAAATGTTCCAAAATCCAAAAGTTTTTGAGAAAAGACATGATCCTGAAAGGTTGTACTCAAAGGGAATTTCACTAGAGAATTCTGGATTTTGAATGTTTTTATTAGGCATGCTCAACCAATAAGTATAATGCAAATATTCCAAAATGTGAAAAAATCCAAAACACTTCTGACCCCAAGCATTTTGGATAAGGGATACTCTACCTCTCTATAAAATGTAGTCACCCTCACTGAACATGGTAAAGCTTTAAGTGAAAAAGTTCATGACGATTACACCAATAAGAAGGATATGTGAATATTTGCAAAACACTATGAAGAAAAAAAGGATTCAAAATAGCTGTATTAAGCATATTGGTTTTCTTTTAAAATTGTATTCAATGTTTTTGTAATGTTGCTTTAAATAATTTTTAAGAGATTTTCTCAATCTTGAGTATAAGATTTTTCCCCAGTTTCTCAGATTTTCTTTTAAGTGGAAGCAGTAAAAACTACAGTTCGCCTGTGAGCACAGTGACCTTTTCTAGACTCTGCTGCAGTGTGTCAGTCACGCCCATGAATTCCTTCCCCAACCTGTGCATCCATCATGATGGCAGGACCTCCAGTCTAGGAGGGTACCTGACCTGAAGGGCATGGGGAGACCAAACCACCTGAAATGGAGAAAGGCATGGAAACCACAGATGTCATCTTTCCTGGTCTTGGCAAGGCCCTGCTTGTCCCCATTTTCACCTACAATGAGACTGTGAGATAGGCACCCTGACTTGCTCAAAGACACAAGTGTTTGAGAGGAGGGGAAATGCACACAGGCAGGAAGGGGACATAGGAGGCCCACACTTGCCTCACTCCTGGAAAATTCTAGGGAAGATTCTTGAGGAGAGATATACTCTTTACAGAAGAATGTAATGGAGCCTGGCTGCAGATATGACAACATCCATTAAAATATGGTCAAATAGGAGCCTGCAAAACATCTTGACTTTAAGGGAAAACAATTTCTCAAGACTATTATAATTGTCACCAAAGCCTTAAATCCTCCCATCTTCCTCACTGTCTAAAACTTGGGCCAAGCACAGTGGCTAACGCCTATAATACCAGAGCTTTGAGAGGCTGAGGCAGGTGCATTTCTTGAGCCCAGGAATCTGTGGCCAGCTTGGGCAACATAGTGAGAATCCCATCTCTACAAAAACAAAATTAAAAATAAATTAGCCAGGTGTAGTGGCACGCATCTGTAGTCCCAGCCACTTGGGAGGCTGAGGCAGGAAGATCACTTGAGCATCGGGGGTTGAGGCTGAAGTGAGCTATGACTGCACTATTGCACTCCAGCCTGGGCAACAGAACAAGACCCTGTCAGAGGAGAGGGAAAGGGAGGAAGAAAGAGAAAGAGGGAAGGAGAGAAGGAGGGAGGGAGAGAAGGAGGGAGGGAGGGAAGGAGGGAGGGAGGGAAGGAGGGAAGGAAGGAGGGAGGGAGGGAGGGAAGGAAGGAAGGAGGGAAGGAAGGAAGGAGGGAGGGAGGGAAGGAGGGAGGGAGGGGAAAGAGAAAAGAAAGGAAGAAGAAAGAAGAGGAGGAGGAGGGAGGGAACTGGCATAGAAAGCATTTTCCTTATGGAAGGGATGAGATTCCAGGAAGGAAGGGAAGGAGGGAGGGAGGGAGGGAGGGAATGAACTGGCATGGGCAGAGCATTTTCCTTATAGAAGGGATGAGATTCCCAGAGACCTGCATTGCTTTCTCCTGGTTTACCAACCAGTAAATGAAATTCTTACAGCCAGAAGCAGAGGTGTGCCTGAATGTGAAAGAGAACTTCAGTATCCATCTTGCTTTCTCTCAGGCAAGGACTGGTTGGGTTCTGTGGCCAGCTACCCAGCCCACCAGCTCTATGTGTGAATCGTTGCTGATGTTTGTATATGGGAAAAGTGATTTTTTTTTATTATTATTATTTCTCCTAAGGGCTTGATGCTAACACTGAAGCAGGATCTGATTTTTTTTTTTTTTTTTTGAGACAGAGTCTTGCTCTGTCGCCCATACTGCAGGACACCTTTGCAGAACATGTGCTGGGTATCTGTGCCCTGATATTTTTCATGCTGGTCATGACCTGAAGGAAATCTACTGGCACATAAACTATGCATCAGGGGTTTTTAACTTAATCATGGTGGCTCTGAGTTGCAACCTTTTCTTCACATACTGTACGTACCTGAGACCACTCTTGGGGGTGCTGCAGTCTTTAATCATGCTGGGTAAGATTGCTGTGGCATAAGTTCTCTTGTCCAAATAAAATTATTAATAAGATCTGTATAGAGTGATATATACACTTTTGATTTTTTTTCTAGATGTCTACAAATAAATGCAAATTTGTGACCTGTAAATTTAAAAAGTAGGAGTCTGCAAACTGTTCCATTTACAAGGATCTCTCTGAGGCGTGTTCCTCTCAGGGAAATGCAGTCATTTCTCAGACTCTGGAGGCCCGCTGCTCCGTAACCCAGCTGCTCCCTTTCCCAGTAAAGGCCTCCCCTTCCTGGTCTCCAGCTGAGGTTGCTTGTTAGCTTCTAAACCAGTTTTATGGTATGAAAGCTTAGCGTAATAATGGTCTCAATGCATTTAATGCTGAGTGCTAAGCAGGTTTCACACATTTTCCTTAGAGCCCTTGCCAACACTCTGAAGAGCAGGTCCTAAACACCCCACTATCCAGTATAAGAAGGTGTGGCTCAGAGAGGCAAAGGGACCAACTGCAAGGCACGGGTGGGCTCAATTTATCTGCACTCATCAGTCTCCCCTTTTGTAAAATAAGGTGCCTAATTATCTCTCTTCCCTGCTGAGGAGAGGAAATAGGATCTTACTCCTGTATCCCCAGGGAGCCGTGAGCACTGCAGTACTGACATTTATGATGCAAGCATTTCTGGGTTTGCTTCTCACACCTTGTTCCTCACCCAGACGTTGTCTCTGTGAGTGTCAGGCCTGGCCTTTCTCGCTCCTCACACCATCCCTGTGGTCAGAACAGGGTCTGAGAAGATACTCAGCAATATCTGCAGACTAAAGAAGCTCATTCCAGAAAGGTCGACCACGATGCTGTCAGGTAGAACCTTCAATGCAATGGAAATCTCCTGCATCCGTGCTGCACAATATAGTAGCCACTAGACACACAAGGCTACTGAGCACTTGAAATGTGGCTAGTGCAGCTAGAAAACATTTTTATTGAATTTAATTTTCATGGCTACACGTGGCTGGTGACTAGCATGTTGTTGAGCACAGATTTAACTCCTAATTTCTAACATGCTCCTCATTTACTGATGGGTTTTTGGTCCCTGCATGTGCCCATTCTGTGTGTGAACACCTCACCGACACCAGATACACAATGGGGATAAGGTTGCTGCTTTCAAGGTGTTTCAGTTAAGGAGCAAAGGGAGAAACCAAATAAATTTCTAACAGATATGATCCATACCGAAGATAATTTTTTTTGAGACGGAGTCTCACTCTTGTCACCCAGGCTGGAGTGCAGTGGCACGATCTCAGCTTACTGCAACCTCTGCTCCCAGGTTCAAGCTATTCTCATGTCTCAGCTTCTCGAGTATCTGGGATTACAGGCGCGTGCCACCATGCCCAGCTAATTTTTGTATTTTCAGTAGAGACGGGGTTTCTGCCATTTTGGTCAGGTTGGCCTTGAATTCCTGACCTCAGGTGATCCACCAGCCTCAGCCTCCCAAAGTGCTGGGATTACAGGTGTGAGCCACTATGCCCAGCCCACAATTTTTGTATTACAAGCAAAAGTGGTAGAAAACAACAATGTTATTCACTAACTTCTCTTCATTTACATAAATGAATCATATAAACAAATGTCCCTTCTCTTCCCATCCACCGCTAACCGCCAACCACCACAATAAAGAATAATATAAGGTCAAAAAGAAAAGCAATTAATAATTTTGTTGGCCAGCACGGTGGCTCATGTCTGTAATCTCAGCACTTTGGGAAGCCAAGGCAGGTGGATCACTGGAGGTCAGGCATTCAAGACTAGCCTGGATAACATGATGAAACCCCATCTCTACTAAAAATGCCAAAAAATTAGCCAGGTGTGGTGACACACGCCTGTAATCCTAGCTACCCAGGAGGCTGAGGCAGGAGAATCACATGAACCCAGGAGGTGGAGGTTGCAGTGAGGTGAGATCATGCCAGGGCACTCCAGCCTGAGAAACAGAGCAAGACTCTGTCTCAACAAAAAAAAAAAAGAAGAAGAAGAAGAAGAAGAAGAAGAATTTTGTTACCAAATTCACTGGTTATCAAAAAATGTGAGTCATGGTTACTCAGGTGCCAATTAAAAGCAGAAAAGATGAGTTAATATCCATGTCCTATTTCTAGAAAATGCCCAGATATACAAGTAGCAGAGAGCAAGATAAAAGATAATTGATGTATTTTAGTAAGAGTGTTGATTAATTCACATGGAGCTCTATCCTGTTTGGCAAAAAGATTTGTCAGGGGTAATTTCATAAAAAGTAAATATAACTTATAGACCTATGGTGCCAAGTGCTAGGAGCCAAGGTTCAGAGGCTCAGCTCTCTTTCCAGGCAGTCAGCGGGGCTCCTCCTGACTCCAGCCCAGCTGACTCTGCCTTTAGTACATTCCTTTCAGCTACTGACCTCAGCAACAACTGAACCAGTGCCATGGCTAGCAGGCATTTGTCTTCTTCCCTCAATGAGTAGGTCCATTCATGGCAGCTTGTTCTAGCCCTGGTGAAACCGGTTAACCTTGTCATAAAGGCAGAGTAAAATGACCTCTTCTCCCCCTAGCCTGCCCCAAACCTTCAGATAAATGGCATTCCCCCTGGCAAACAGCCAAAGGAAGCAGAGATACAGAGAACTTGTGGCAAATATAAATGGAGATGTTGCGTGCCAGAGACTTTTCTCCAGGAAGTTAGAAACCATTTCATTACGTACATCACTTACAAACAAGGCATCAAATCAGCAAAAATCAAATTCCTTGTCTTAGGTATCATGTTAATATTTAACTACATATGAAAGAAGGAAATCTCCATTAAGTCCTTGCAATGACCAATGTATACACTAAACTGAAAAATAAACTATGGAGGAGAATACAGTTTGGGGTATGGCTCTCATATCGTTGGTAATCGGTAGACAATAAAAGTATGTTCTTTGATACATGCTTTACTGTGCCCTAAGTTGTAAGTAAGGTGCTAATTTTTTTTTCTTTTTACATAGGCATAACCTCTTTGCTCTCTTGCCTCTTTTCATGGCACAGACACCAAAAGCTAAGTGGCAGCCTGAAAACTGGCTTTTATGTTGACCAGGTATGAGACTCTTCAAGTAGTAGGGGCCAGGCTGGGGGGTGGGAGTAATGCGTGCACCCCAGACACAGGCAACAAGGCTTGTCTAGTCCTGCACTGCCCAATATGGTAGCCACTAGCCACAAGTGGCTATTTAAATTTTTCTTTTTTTACTTTTATTTTGAATTCAGAGAGAACATGTGTAGGTTTGTTACCTGAGTATATTGTGGATGCTGAGGTTTCAGTACGGATGTCTCACCCAGGTCATGAGCACAGTACCCAACAGGTAGTTTTTCAGGCCATGTCCCCTTCCCTCCTTTCTGGCTCTAGTAGTCTCCAGTGTCTGCTCTTCCCATCTTGACTTCCTCAGTGTTTAGCTCCCACTTATAAGTGAGAAGCAGTATTTGGCTTTCTGCTCCTGCATTAAATCACTTAGGATAATGGCCTGTAGCTGCACTCATGTTGCTGCAAAGGACATGATTTTTTTTTTTTTTTTTTGGAGACAGAGACTCACTCTTGTCACCAGGCTGGAGTGCAGTGGTACGATCCACTGCAACCTCCACCTCCCGAGTTTCAAGTGATTCTACTGCCTTAGCCTCCCAAGTAGCTGGGATTACAGGTGCCCACCACCACAGCTGGCTAATTTTTGTAGTTTTGGGAGAGACGGGTTTTAACCATGTTGGCCAGGATGGTCTCAATCTCTTGACCTTGTGATCCACCCGCCTCTGCCTCCCAAAGTGCTGGGATTACAGGTGTGAGCCACCATGCCCAGATGATTTTGTTCTTTTTATGGCTGCAGAGTATTCCATGGGGTATATGTACCATATTTTCTTTATCTACTCCACTGTTGATGGGCACCTAGGTTGATTTCATGTCTTTGCTAGGGTGAATAGCACTGTGATGAACATATAAGTGCATGTGTCTTTTTAGTAGAACAATCTATTTTCACTTGGGTATATGCTCAGTTATGGGATTGCTAGGTTGAATGATATTAATAGTTCTAAGTTATTTGAGAAATCTCCAAACTGCTTTCCACAGTGGCTGTACTAATTTACATCCCCACAAACAAGGGATAAGCATTCCCTTTTCTCTACAGCTTTGCCAGCATCTATTAATTTTTAACTTTTTAACTTTTTAAAAATTGCCATTCTGAACGGTGTGAGATGGTATCTGTGGTTTTGATTTGCATATCTCTGATGATTAGTGATGACAAGCATTTTTCCATGTTTGTTGGCCATGTATATGACTTATTTTGAGCAGTGTCTGTTCATGTGCTTTGCCCATTTTAAAATTCTACCCAAAGCAAGTTGTAGATTCAGTGCCATTTCTATCAAAATACCAATGTCATTTTTTACAGAAATAGAAAAAACTATCCTAAAATTTATAGGAAACCAAAAAAGAGCCCAAGTAGCAAAAGCAATCCTAAGCAAAAAGAACAAAGCCAGAGGCATCACATTACCTGACATTAAACTATACTATAAGGCCACCCGGCTTAAATTTCAACTTATGAAAAAATACTTTAATTAAATTTTAAGTTCCACAGTCTCACTAACTGCATTTAGAGAGCTCATTAGTCACAAGTGGCTAGTGTCTAATGTACTGGACAGTGAGATGTAAAATATTTGCAACACTGCAAAAAATTCTATTGGACAGTGCTGGTCTAGATATCATTATGGGTTTTATTGTCCACATGCACACAATTTTAAACAATGTTAGTGATAAAATACCAACATCCTTCCTGCCCCCATTGGCCCTCTCCATATGTCATTGTCCAAATAAACCTCCCTAGTGAGAGAGAGGACACCTTTAATCCAGGGGCAAACTAAAGCCTCAGTTGCATCCCTGCTCAAATGAATGCTAAAAATGAAAACAACAAGGAAACCGGTGTGTATTTCATTCCCTCTCTGTTAGGGTAGCCTAACAGAGATAACCTAAAGAAAGTCATAGGTGATTCTATGAAAATCTAGAGAGTAAACTGGTAAAGAACTGTAAGTCACCAAACTCCATATACCCCCTTAAAGCTTCACAAAACACACATACAAAGAGGGTGGGCAGTGGAGGGCAGAGCACACCATTCTTCACCTCTCAACTGTACCTGTTCACATGGGAGGGAAAAGGCACCTCTGGCCTCAGATGGGATCCCATTCTGGTAAAGTCCACTTCACAAATACAAGCCTAAAACAGAACCAGCTTCTTTCTTCCAGAAATGAATAGAAAAACAGGGCCATGGAGAGCTGTTCAGCTCTCTATTATGGGCCATGCATTAAACATGAACACAGCTACAGTCTTTTTCCTAGCACAAGTATTAGAAATGCACACGACGTTTCTAATTTCAATTCCCATCATAGTCTGCAATGCTTTCAGAAGGTTCTGAATTTTTCATTTCTCATTGGGTCATGCCTTCCTGGCCGCTGCTAGCTCCACCTGCTAATACATACTTCCCCACTTCCTGCTGCCCATCTCAGGGAATGAGGATCACAAGGACTTCCTGCCTCCTACTCAGTGCTCTTCAGGCATTTTCTCCCAGGTATACGGGTTACCCAAAATCTTAGCTCAGATCATTTCTGTGAATGCTTCGTAGCTAAAAACCAAACACTAGAAGATAAAATGAGAGCAGATAACAAAAATAACACTTGGCCATCTAGTATAGCAAGATAGGTCGTTCTCGGTAAGGGACCTTCCAGATACCCAAAAAGCAATAGTTTATGCCCAAATAGTAACAGTGTTAACACTGTAGTCCCCTGACACTATGTAGGAATACCCCAGGGTCACCCTGTCTCAGGATCATTGCATGTACTGCTCCTTCTCCCTGGAGTGCTCTTCCCACCCCACTTTGCCTCATTATGCCCTTTTCTTTAGCTCTTTTCTTTAGCCCTTTCTATTCCTCAGGGAAGAGTTCTTGTATGCTAGATGGGTCTAGGTTCACATTCCTATGACACCTTATACTTACATGTCATAGCACTTATCACAGGTTATACTTACATACTCATTTGTAGTTATTTCAAAAATGTCTTCCTGACCCCCACAAGTCCAAACACTCAGGGAGGAGAAGGTCTGTGTCAGTTTTGTTCATCATGGTATCCCAAATGCCTAGTGCATGGAAAAGTAGGTAACTGATAATATTTGATAGGTAAAGAAATTGATTACTGAATGAATAAACATCTTTTGAGAACCAAGGAACTATGTTTTATACTGACATAACATTAGCTTCAAATATAGATGGCCCATGCATGGGTTTTACTAATGAAAAGAGATAAAGAGATATTCCATTTTGCTCTTTGAAGCTAGCCCCTGGCATCAGACTTCTTTTGGTGAATGGTAAAGGGAGAATCAACTAACTGAACTGCCTCCAAAGTGGGATGTGATGATACTTTGCTTAAAGATTAAGAAGGCACAAGTCCAAACAGTCCAAGTGCAAACATATTCTCCAATTCTACAAAACTGTCTTCTTTGTTGCTGTTACTGTCCAAAGACTGTGCACCTCATCATTCAACATCCTGTATTAGCCAGGCACAGTGACTCATGCCTGTAATCCCAAGACTTTTGGGAGGCTAAAGTGGGAGGATCACTTGAGCCCAGGAGTTCAAGACCAGCCTGAGCAACATAGTGAGACCCCCATCTCTCCAAAAAATAAAAGTTGGGCATGCCTATAGTCCCAGCTCCTCCAGAGGCCGAGGTAGGAGAATTGCTTGAGCCCGGGAGACTAAGGCTGCAGTGAGTCATGCTTATGCCACTGCACTCTAGCCTAGGTGACAAGACCTTATCTCAATAAAAAAAAGAAAAAGAAAACCCTATATTTATGTTTTACAAACATAATACACTATAAATGCCTCCTTTTTCTTCCTATAGTTCACTAAATCTGACTTGGGCTATCAGTGTAAAAGAGATTTCTCCTTTATCAGAAGGTACTTCAGCAAATTACACTCCTGTACAAATTCTAATCCCTCTTAACTTGTTATTTGTAAAGCTGCTCAGATTTGAGGCCCTGGCTCCCTGGTCCTGACACCCCCCCACCTCCCTCTAGCAACAGTGCCACCCTCATGCCTGTGTGCCATCACAGTTCCTCAAACTCACCCAGCACTGGCCCTCTCTGGGACCCAACCTGGATATTACCTCCACCTAGAATGCCCTTCCTTAGACCTCCACATGATTCCTCCTTTCCACAGGTGTTGATTCAAATGGTTCCTTAAAAATGCAGCCCAGCCAGGTGCAGTGGCTCACACCTGTAATCCCAGCACTTTGGGAAGCTGAGGCATGCAGATCACCTGAGGTCAGGAGTTCAAGACCAGCCTGACCAACATGGTAAAATCCTATCTCTACTAAAAAAAAAAAAAAATACAAAAATTAGCTGTGCGTGGTGGCATGCACCTGTAATTCCAGCTACTCAGGAGGCTGAGGCTGGAGAATACCTTGAACCCAGGAGATAGGTTGCAGTGAGTTGAGATTGTGCCACTGCATTCCAGCCTGGGTGATGACAGAGTAAGACTCCATCTCCAAAAAAAAAAAAAAAAAAAATGGAACCACTGGAAGCCCTGTCCTTCTCCTCTGCCTGACTTTTCTTCATCACTTTCATCACCACCTGACACACCTGTCTGCTTTTGCACTGTTTCCCATAGCTCCACACAATCCCCAACAGACCAGAATCTCAGCTCTGTATGTATCTTTTTATGTTCACTGCTATATCCCAAGTGTCTACACAGTGCCTAGCACAAAGTACGTGCTAAATAAATATTTGTAGAAGGCCTGAGTGAGTCTGCATTGTGGTGGCGCGACTTCTCATAAAATCTCTTCCCCAAGACTTTCTGCTCTAATCTGGTCTTTGAGTAGGACCACAGCCATGGTCTGCTACAAGGAAGAACCTGGCGAACAACAGAGGGCACACACATCAATAAGAAAAAGAACACCTCCATTAAAAAGATAAAAACCAGCAAAGGACAGGGACAGACAATTCACACATGCACGCACACACACACACACACCCATCATACAGCTAATAAATATATTTTTTAAAGGTTCAACCTCACATATAAGAAAGGACATATAAATTACAGCTGGATCACCTGTCACCTACTAAGTTGACATGGATTTTTAAAGCATATTGCAAGAATCCAGGAAAACAAGTACTTTTATACATTGCTGCTGGGAAGGTAACTTACAAGCTTTTTGGAAGGCTAACTGGCCATATATAACTCTATATAAAACACAGAATACAACTGGAATTCCACTTCTAGGAATTTATCCTGCAGAAATTACTGGTGGTACATATGCAAAAATAGATGTGTAAGGGCACACACTGCCTAAATGCCCAACAACAGATTGATTTTTAATACTCTGCAGCCATTTATAATCATGCTACAGAAGAATATTTCAAATGGGAAAATGTTTATAAAGTCTGTTTAAATCAAAACAGGACATAAACTATGGTAGACATTCTACATCTCAATGTAGGAGAAATACATATGTTATTGGTTTATATAATGTGTGTGTCAGCCTGGATCCTCCAGGAAACAGAACCTGAGGCTGACACTTTACTTAACAGGTGCAGACAGAGGACGACAAAAGTAAGGCCACTGGAAAGGGAGGTAAGAAAGACTAGGACACGATACAAAGGCCCTACAGTCTCCCATTTTACAATGAGCCTGCAAATGACACTGAAGTTGGTGCAGCACACAGAATTTTCTCTGGGCAAGCAAAAAGAAAAACCATGACTCGTTGTACACTGAAGGAGAAAAAGAAGAGGAGAACTTATCTGCCTGGCTTTCTCCCTTCTCCTGTTCCCACTGGTCAGTGTTACTACAACACACTCTGGGCTGCATCAAAGAAGGTGCATTTGGGATGTCAAATCACAAGATCAAAGCATAAGTTCCTACTTAGATATTTAGCTTTGAGAAAAGAGAGCCAAAAGAAACCACAGAGTATGCAATGTGCTGATTTAGTTTTCAGCCCTATGAATTTGTAACTAAGCCAGAGTTGTGTATGCAGCAATAACAAAACCTGAATGCACATATGAGAAAGAGAGACACTGTCACCCAAGTATCTGCCATGGAGCCACCGAAGCTACAGCAAGGCACAGTGCTCAGTCATTCCTGCCTCCCCCAGGATGTCTGCCACACTTTCTCCTTTCCCAGCGCCTCTGCCCCTGCACATTCTCACAGCTACCCATGGCCACAGATCCACGGCAGAAAGCACTCTCACATACACCCCTCATGTGCACCCAACTGGCAGCTATTTGTAAGGAGGAAAACAGATCTGGTTTTATACATGCCTGGGGCAGATTCTCTCTCTTCCCAGCACCTTTATCCTTTGCTGCATGTTTCCTTCAACATAACCTAAATGGCTGGCTGAGTCTTAGGAGCTGATCTTTGGGGCCTTCTAGTCTTCCTCTTTCCTTCCAGAAGCCTCCTATCAAAATTGTTTGTGGCTGGGTGCAATGGCTCACATCTGTAATCCCAATAATTGGGAGGATGGCTTGAGGTAGCAGTTTGGGACTGGCCTGGACAATATAATGAGACTCCATTTCTTCAAAAGAAGTTTTTTTAAATGTAGCCAGAGAGTAGTGGCATGCACCTATAGGCCCAGCTACCCAGGAGGCTGAGGTGGGAGGACTGCTTCAGCCCAGTTTGAGTTTACAGTGAGCTATGATCATCCCATTGCACTCCAGCTTGGGTAACAGTGAAACCTTATCTCTAATAAAAAAAAAAAAGAAAAGAAAACTATCTGTGCCTCTGTGGGGCTGAGCTCTCAGGCATAGTCACTTAAAACAAGATTTGAGATACTTCTGACTTTAGCTGCAACATGTGGAGATTTTGGGGAGTTGTCACTGTCATTCTTGTAACAAGAAAAGGCTGGACAAACTGAAAATTAAAGACTTTTCTTTGGGAAGTGACTAGGGATGAAAGAAAAAAAAGACTTTTCTTGAACCCATCAATAAACTGAGATGACAGGGCAAATCACCAGCTTGAAATCTGGAGAGACAAGCAAATCCAGAGTGACAGTTGAGATCTGCTTAGCTGTGGCAGAAGTTTCTGGAACCGTAAACGAAAGGAACATTTAAATGGTAATTTGAGGCTGGGCATCATGGCTCACATCTGTAATCCTAGCACTTTGGGAGGCTGAGGCAGGTGGATAACTTGAGTTCAGGAGTTCAAGATCAGCCTAGCCAACATGATGAAACCCTGTCTCCACTGAAAATATTAGCTGGGCATGGTGGCACACAGCTATAATCCCAGCTACTCGATATATAATCCCGTGCCTCGAGAGGCTGAGGCATGAGAATCGCGTGAACGTGAGAGGTGGATGTTGCACTGAGCTGAGATCGTGCTACTGCATTCCAGTGTGGGTGACAGAGCGACACCCCATCTCAAAAAAAAAATGTCATTTGGTCAAGTGCTAGAAGTGAGAGTGAGAAACTCCTGGGAGTCTGTCATGCATGGGTGGGGTGGGGAGGCAGGAACGGGGAGATCCATATACTTTGGTGGGCCTTTCCAGACAGGAACTGGACCAGGTTCTCACAGTGAAGAGCTGAGAAGACCACTGTGTGGCTCCAGTAGGAGGGAAGAGCAACCCTTGAGAAATACACACAGCTGCTTCTCCATAACAAAGGTCCACCATTCAGGGAAAGGCCTACCCTCCAGGCTTTGCAGAGCCTCATCTGAGCTTTGAAAAGGGAATTCCTCCTATTCTTGTACCCTCCAGGCTACCCATCTAAGTAGAGGGGTGAAAAAAACAGTTACAAGAGATCCAGCTTCGAGGAAATAGGCTAGGAAGGTTGCAGGCAGAAAGAGAGCAGGAACCTGCTGCCATCACCTGTCCTTGGAACCAAGCGAGAAGCATGGTGCCCAGTCAGCCTGCTCGAATTCTGGAGCATGCGTATCCCACCTCTGGGAATACTGCTAGTTCCTAATCATAAAACTACCTCAAAGAAGGTCACAGTTGAATGGGAGCAAAAACAGCATCGGGCTATCTTTGAATTGCAAAAAGCAGTGGCTCAGTCAAATCCTGTTGGGCCTTATGAACCACACTCAGATATGACTTTGGAAGTGTCTTCAACCTGCACTTACACAGACTGACGCTTACAACACAGCTCATGACTACCACCCAGCAGCAAGCACCAGAATCTTGGACCTCAACATTTCTAGACAATAGTGGCATGGTATATGCCACTTGAGAGATGATTATTGACTTGCTATTGGGTACTAATGAAAATTGCCCCAATGACTGAAAGACACAAAATAATCTTGAAATCTGAAATACCCATAAGTCTTAGATAATATTGTCAGAGAAACACTCTAACAAGAAAGGCAGCTCCCAGAAGAGTGACATAACAAAATGGAAATGGTTTCACAGAAAGACGCTAACAGAGGAACTGGAGGAATTACTCACTGTCTCCATGAACAGTAGTCTATTTTCACCTAGGGCCAACTGGAACCACCTGAAAAGCCGCCAGACCTTACTGTCACATGGGCAGTGCCCTAGGAACGACTCACAACGGACCAACAAAAAGCTGCCTGGTTTACAAATAGCACTCCAAGATAGATGGGAAGCATTCTGTTCGGAAGTCCATGACACCGCAACAGACTGAGGGGGAAACTAATTAAAGAAGGTTAAGAGCAAATCAGCTCAGTGTCCTAACCTGTAAACTGTTTTCCTCATAATGAAAAAAAATAGGCAACAATATGAGTCCTGAAGTTTGAGCATATACAGACTCATGGACAGTAGCCATGGCTTGCCACATGGTCAGACAGAACACGGGGTTATTGCAGCTATGCCCACATGGGGTATGAACCTATGAAAACCACTATGGTAATTTAAGGGACTTTACAGACATGTTGATGCCCATAAGAACCCTCTTCCAGGACAGAAGGTAACTAAAACCGACAAGTAAACACTGGGTATGCTCACTTGGGCCAGCCATCTGTGTCCAAAAAATGAACAGACGGGAGCTACAGCAAGGTAGAGATGAGTTGACTGTCAACATTTTCCTCTTGCATGCTCTAAGGCTCAAAATGTCAAGGATTATCCTGTCTACCAGCAAGAAAGAGACCACAGACAGCTATGGGAGGAAGGTTCCACACACAGCTGCCAATGGATGACAGACAACATGAGACCACTGCTCGTACACTCAGGAGGCTATATATGGGTCCTAACAGGAACATATATTTACTCTGGACTTGGTTTTGCATACTGGGTGGGATATGCTCAAAATACTATTAGCGGACTAAAACAATAGATACTGTGCCCATCTGGGACAGCATGTTACATTTCTTCAAAGTAAGAAACACACTTTACGGCACAATGTCCAACAATGGGCAAAGAAATCTCTCATCACGTGGTCACACATCATGTATATGTCATCCTCAGAGTAGTGGCCTGATAGAGAACTGGAAGAGGCAGTTGAAATGTCTGTTGCCTAAAATGGGAGGAGATGAGCACATGAGGGGCTGGTTATATACCTTCACAAATATGGGTTCCCTCTCTCAGTGGATCAATTATACTTCTTTTTAAAATTCACAGTGATTGCCCAGAGCTTACAATACACATTTGTAACTCATCTAAGCCCACCTTCAAATAACACTGTACTGTAAATACCTGTGGGCAGGTCCCATAGAACAGCACTCCCAGTTCCTCCCTCCCACGGCTGGTGGCACTGCCGCCACTCATCTCCCTCATCCTTATGCCGCCATCGCCAGGGCATCATCACTATGATTGGTTTAAACAGTTAACTTTTGGGTCAAGTAAGAATAAGAAAAAAAAGACTTTATTTTACTTTCACTTATCTCTCCCTGATGCTCTTCTGTTCTTTATAAAGATCCAAATTTCTAACCTACTAATATATTATTTTCCTTCTACCAGAACTCCTTTTAACATTTCTTGCAGGACAGGTCTACCAGCTATGAATCCCCTCAGTTTGGGTTTGTCTGAGGAAGTTTTGTTTCTGCTTCACTTTTAAAGGAGAACTTCCCTGGATTTAGAGTTCTAAATTGGCAGGCTTTTTCTGTCAACACTGGAAACATCTTCTTCTTCTCTTTCCTTGCTTATACACTTTCTGACAAAAAGCCCATTCTAATTCCTATCCTTGTTCTTCTCTAGATAATGATATTTCATTTTCACACTGAAAATCTTTCCAGTAAAACACCTTCCTCCAGAAAAACACTGATGGATCCCATGGAATTTCCCATGAGATAAACCTGAATGATATGTACAATCCAGACAAATTAATGATGGCTCAAGTAGATGGTTCTTGTCATAAAAATTGTCTGTGGGGCCTCATCTGATTTTCACACTATAATGCTTAAAATAATTGTACACCTTATCTGCAAACCAGATTGTAAATAAATCCGATTGCTTATAAAGTGTCCCAAATGGACAGACAGCTCAGCATGCCCAGCTGGCATCTGAATCCTAGAGATGACAGCTTCCCATCCCCAGTCAGGAATCTCCTGCATGAGAGTGTGTGGCTCAGTACTCAGGACCACTTAACCCCTGGCTAACTCAGATAAATAACTCCAAACCACTCACCTGGCCTAGAAACAAACAACAACAACAAATCACTGGGATAAAGAGCAGAGGACACTTATTTTTTGCAAGTGGTTATTTGTTGACTTACAGAAAAGGACTCGCTAAAAACTATTCTGAATCAAATTACCTATTGATACACAGTCAAAACAGAAGTCCCTCTATGGTGGTTCCTGGGGATGCAATAACAGTGGGAAGATTTTTATGGTTCACAAACTGTCCTTGTGATACAGATAAACATTCAGGGAACCATTTTAAAATGCCACCACCAAAGATTAACCCATCATCCACTCTAAACTGTCTTTACTTTGTACTTTTAACCTTCTGAAGTGAGGCCTATTCAAGGTCACCTTGTCTCAGACCACAATAAAAAAAATAGCTGTGTGGTTGCTTTGCTGTCTCCCAAGACACAGTGACCTTGGCCCGCACACCACAGGAGTGTTGTGAGTGCCCACGTTGTAATCAGGAGCCACACTCCAGAGGCAGCAACACCAGGGGCTTCAGTTACTGAGACCATGGCATGCAGCTGTGCTATGACAAAATGAAGGTGAGAATGGGTGTTCAGTCCAGGCGCAGTGGCTCACACCTGTAATCCCAACACATTGGGAGCCCCAGATGGGAGGATCACTTGACCCCAGGAGTTCAAGACCAGTCCAGGCAACATAGTGAGACAAAAAGCATAGAAAACAATAACAAAAAAATCACTGTGATAAGGAATATCTCTACAAAATAAAAAATAAAACATTAGCTAGGCATGCTGGCGCACACCTGTAGTCCCAGCTACTCAGCAGGCTCAGGAGGGAGGGCTGCTTGAGCCTGAGAGGTCGAGGATGCAGTGAGCCATGATTGTGCCACTGCACTACAGCCTGGGCAACAGAGTGAGGCCTTGAATAAAATTAGTGATTTGTTAATCTGCATAATGGGTGCTAGAAATGAGTTCTCACCAGTGAAATTAACGGTCTATGTGAAATGTAGATTGGCTATGATATTTGAAGCACACTCCCCTCCCATAAACAAGGTATATAAATCTACCCAGGTCTATAGCCTCTATAACATTTAGTAGGGAAGGCATCGCATCCAAAGTTATATTCCTGAGCAATCTTACATATACTGATCCTGGATCAGAGACTTCTGATGGTCTAATGGAGACCCTACATGTAACAGCTCCTGTTCCTATGTCTAGAAGATGTGGCATATGCCGTGAGCACAGAGGCTTTAGCAAGCTAACAGAACAGGTGGTAAGAACTATTTGGGGCTTACTTATTAATGTATGTCTCTTTAATTAATCTTGTAGAGCAGAATTTGGTTACTTATTTCCATCACATCTGGAAGTAAGGGAAATAACCAGCCCTCACCTACCTCAAACATATAGCAGTGATAATTACCTACCAAAAAGAAACTAGGAGTTGAACATGGCCAGTTTGATTAGGTCAGTTCTCAACAACAGTTTATTCTTCCTCCTGACAATCAGGCAAATCAGTGTTACATATAAATCATACCAGAAAGGGTAATTATTTGAAATCTCACTTTTAATATCTGTTCTCCAAAAAAAGTATCTCAAGTTCCCAGACTCCTTAGAAAATTAAAGACACTAGTGGCAAATTAAAATCACTACCACAGTTTGGATGCATATCATGTAGACCTCAGACTATAATAAGGTGGGAAGAGAACAAAGTTCATGTGCTTTATGAGGGAACCTCGTTCCCCACCATGAATAAATAGGCACCTGATCCTTTTGATAATGGTGACTGCCCAACAGCACTAACCACCAGTATCATTCCCATAGCAACGGTTGTCAGGTCAACGGGCCTTTTCAGATGCAATCAAAGAAAATGTAAATCAAGAAATGCTTTCAGAAGTCAAAAGTATGGTCTTGGGAAAACCACAAATAAGTCGCTGGCTCACTCATG
The DNA here is from genome assembly GCA_963574635.1 of Cheracebus regulus. NCBI lineage: Eukaryota > Metazoa > Chordata > Mammalia > Primates > Pitheciidae > Cheracebus > Cheracebus regulus. The sequence goes on from CAUYQU010053356.1 coordinate 47,455, forward strand.
AACCTGGTTAAGGATGTGGCTCACTCTGGGTTTAACTCTGAATACTATAGAAACGTCAAAGAGCAGCCACTCCATAAGCTGTCTCATGGATAACCAGACAACGTGGAGAAGAGTTCTCCTAGAAAGCCAAGGCCCAGAGTGAGGAGAAGGCCTGTGTCTGGAAGGGTTTACTGATTCTAAGCTTAAGACATACTGAGAAAAAGTATGTCTTTTTTTTTTTTTTTGAAGCACAAAAAAGAAGTAGTGCTGTCAATGCAGGAGGAAGGGAAGGGGAAGGGGAATGGGTGGTGACAAGGGGCAGAAGAGAAATGGGGAGGTAGAGGAAATGAATGCGGGACCCAAAAGGTAAAAAGTTACTTTCCCAGAGGGTAAACTTCATCTCAACATCGAACATTTAGCTAATGTTCACTTTCTATCCTAAAAGTGTATTTCTGATATACTTTTCAAATCTTATTTTACAATAGATCACTGTTACAATATGATCTCACCTGCAATCAAGTTTCAAAATATTATGAGTTACCAGAAAATGACAAGTGTCCAAACTCAAGAGATACTACATGTCCAATCAGATGTGAGGTTAAAGTAGGCATTGGGTTAACCTAGAAAGATGCAAGCTCAGATAAAGAACAATTTCTGGACAGTAAAGTTGAATTACCAGTGGAGGTGTTAACAGTCCACCCCTCACCCAGAGGCCTCATAAAATCAGCTCTATTTCCTCCCACCTGGGGGACTGAGCTGGTGCACCTGCAGACAGAGGGCTGCGAGGTGGCCCCATGGACCCAGGTGCTCTCAAGGTGCTGATCAATCTGAGGCTATCCACATTCAGGTCACTCCAGTACACAAGCAGTTTCACTAATTTCTCTTATTTGCTGACCTACCTGACCCTGCTGGCATTTAGTGAACCTCTAGGTTTCAAATTCTCTTCTAAGCCTTTTTTTATGTTCCAACTAAATTGGGCTCTCCTATGGTCTCAAAAATCTCAGGGAAACCTGCATTTCTAATTTAACACATAAGAGACCAAAGAATCAAGGTGTGCAGTGTTGTAGAAGTGAGCTCTCCTCTTTCCTCTGACCAAGCATATTTAAGATCACACTTGTGTATCCACTAAGGAGATTTGAGGTTTAATTTTTAAAAAGAAGCAACTTCATTTCTCAAATTACTGCTTATGATTATGTAGATAGTCCTGAACTTTGTCTTTGCAGATGTATTTGGATAAAAGTTTATAAAGTCCCAGGAAAGAGATAAAAATAAGAGGGAATTTGGGACCTAGTTCTCATCTGGCCTGGCCACTCTGTCCTGTGTCCTCCCCATCAGTAAACTGAAGCAGTTCTCCTTTGATATGTGAGGGGAATTTAATAAAACTGTATTGGTGGAAGGTTTTAGACACTCTGGAACATCTTCATTAATCAGTGTTTGCTGAACACCCAAGCCTTATGGAAAGCATTCCAGGTAGCAGGTTTCCACCATGTCCAACATCAGAGCGAAGCATTCTGCTCAGCACAGGGTGGGCATTAAAGGCATGTTAGCCAGTTTATATCACCCCTCCTCAATTCTCTGTGTCCAGCATTCTTAAATAGGAGAAAACAGCTCTGGGAGAAGGAAGAAAATTCAGCAACATAAACTACGAACATCTCATTAATAAAATGTTCCCTACATAACTCAGAGCTACACAAGAGAACACAGATTCTTCAGCAACAAGTTCAACAGTCAGACCTCCAGTCCATAAAAAAAAAAGTGACATGTTATCATCTACTCAATGGAAAAACTTTTGTGTGTTTTCTTTAAGTCTGTAGAAACAACAGTGAAAACTCAAATCATTTCAAACACACTTGGGCTGTTAAGGGGTGCAAAGCTCTTGAATTCAGACAGAGAAAACAAAAGCCTCAAAGAAGAAAATATTTACTTGCTCATAAAGTTCACATGTAAGAGAAGTTTTCAGCTATATGTTATTTTTAAATGATTAATTACTTTGTCACCTGAATAAAATAATGTATAGCAAATACCTGTTTATTTTCTTTTTGGGAGGTGGGACGCAGTAAGAATAAAAACAAGAGAACTACTTGGCAAGTAGAAGCTAGGGGCTGGGTAAATGTGAGTTCCTTTCTCCTTCCCTTTCCTGCCCATTTGGGGGGCTTGATATGGCATTACTCAATGGGCCAACGAGAATTCATCCAATGCACACATAAGCATGAGACACTAGACTGGGATCCAAAGGTCTGCCTGTCACTGAGCCGTAAGTTAACCAGCGGCAGAGCTGAGAACAGATAGGACCAAAATGTGATCCTACAAACAGCAGCAGTTGGTGAAGACAGGCAGGACATCTCTGGTCTCTAAGGCTCTAAAGATAAATCAGTTGTGCGGGCGATGAGCAACCCCTGGGCCTTTGCTTTCTGCTCTGGTCTGTTTCCCTGCTCAGCAGAACCTTGAGATTTCAGGTGGGTAGAGAGAAATGAAGCTTCAAACACACAACAGTCAATTTTCCAATTTATTGGCTATCCCACAGGGTGGAGAAAACAGCTTCTCACAGGGGAGGCTGCTTGGTTTTCGCTTGAGTTGCCTGGCAGTTGCAATTCAATCTGCACATTCTACTCCCCACTCACCCCCCGACCCAATTTCTTTAGACAATTAGGAATGGCTGACTTTTTTAAAAAACAAGGCATACTCCAGATAAACAAAGTTGCTCTATCATCTCATTTTTTCTATTCTACCAAATTGGCAAAAATTCACAATGATGTGCTGACTCCAAGGTGGGGAAGGGGCACCTGCAAACTTAAAGGTACAATGTGCAAACATCACAGAGGGGCTCTTGATGAGCAGTTTCAAAACCTTGGACATGGCTGCATTCTCTGCCCCAGCATTTCGGGTCTGGGAACTTACAGCAAGCATCCACTTGGGCTACACAGCAAGATTCAGTACACAGTACAGTTCACCAAATCACTGCTCCTAAGAGGAAAAGCTAGGGCATAACTCCAAAATCCAAAAACAGTGATTTCGCTGAATAAACTGATATATCTTATGGCAGAATAGTAAGCTGCCATCAAAATTGAGGTCAGAAAAGATTATTTCAAGGTATGCAAAAACATACCAGTATTCACAATATTAGGAGTGAAAAACTTAGGTTATAAATCAGTGCATTGTGATCCCATTTTGTAAATATATACATAGGTATAGAGGGCAGATATGCTCTATGTAGCCATCGGAAAAAAAGGACTACACAAAAAAAAGACTAAAAGCATTTTGGTACTGTGAAGGGTAGAAATAAAGGTGATCTTATTTTCTTCTTTGTAAAAACAAGATTAAGTATCATCATTGATTTAAAGAGCACAAAGTTTGAAGAAAATGCTTCTCCCAGGCATTCAGCAAGGATACAGCTTTCCTCTATTATGCCCGGGCAGCCACGTCTGCAAGCTCCCCAGAATATAACTCAAGATACAGCACCCACACTCCCTGAGCATCTTGTTCCTCTCGAACCTATGAAGGGATGAGAACAACATGGATTTAGCAACTGGAAGGTATGTTTGCCACTGTGTGTCAGTCAGACTTCAAGATGGTCCCCAGTGATTCTTGCCTCCTGGTATTCATGACCCTGTGCAGGTAACCAACAGGATGCTGCAGAAATGACAGCATGGGACTTCCAAGGCTAGGGCTCTGGGGGAAACCAGTCACCATGTTGTGAGAATATTCGAGCAGCCCTGCAGAAAAGTCCATGTGGCAAAACACTGAGGCCTCCTGCCAACAGCCGGCACTAGCTTGCCAGCCTCTGTAGTGGGCCAGTTTGGAAGCAGGTGCTCCTGCCTGTCCAAATTACAGTAGACTGCAGCCCTAGCTGACGGCTTGACTGAATCTCATAAGACACCCCTGGCCGGAAACATCCAGGCTCAATGGTCCAAATTCCTGACTCACAGAAACTAAAAAATGTTTATTGTTGTATATTGCTTAAAAATGTATATTGCTAAGTTTGGAGTAACCTGCTATGCAACAATAGATAAACTAACAGAGATGGCCTTACTTAAAGACCAATGTGACACATACAGAATTCTCTTCCCAGGAGCTGGGACTGGGGTCTCCACCAGCACAACTGCAGGCAAAGGCTGTGAGGTATCTGCACAGGCACCCACACTACTCTGCCCAGGGTGTGATGGAGCAGAAGCAGGGGCAGATTTCCATCACCACGGCCTAGGTCTCCCTGTGAAACACAGGAGGCCTGCTGACTTCCAGCAGAGGACAGGCATCGCTGCCCGACAGGAGACAGCATCTGGCCTTGTCCACAGAGGCAACGGGAATCAATCTGGAGTCATGAGGCCACATGGACACGGCCCCAGATTGGAAGTAAACCCACAGAACAAATGACCCTCCGCAAAGTAAGTCTTGAAACTGCATGCTGCCATAATCCCTTTGATGTACCTTTAAGTTCATTTGGACCTTTTGATATTTGTTCTTGAAGTCGTCTCCAAGTAAAATTATTTAACTTTCAATATTATGACCATATTTTAAGTGACTTGGGTTAACTACCTCCCTAAGGAACTGCTACAAGCAGTTTGTAATTTAAACAGCATTTTTTCCATTCCCCTCTCCACCCCCTCCTCCTTTTTTAAAAAATCATACACGTTTGGTAATAATCTCAGAGTTGTCAGTTACTTTAAACACTGTAGGCAAACACTGGAAATCAAGATAGCCAGGCTTCCAAGTCAATAAAATTATTATTGCTCAGAATGTTTCACTTGCAACAGTTTCTGTGTATATTAATATCAAATCAAGTTAGTAAATTGGAAAAAAATCACCAAAGTAGGAGATATAAATCCACAGGGAAATACAGAAATTTAGCAAGTAATTACAGGAAAAAAAGGGTAATCCTGAGAAATTTGGTTTGAATATTTGAGAAAAGGCAATTTTAAAATGGTTTGTAACAAAATAGAAAAATACAATAAAGATTTAAAATTGTTAGTTCTAAATAAAAAAATCTTAACATAGGGTTTTATTTCACTTTTTAGAGAAACATTTTTCTCTAAAATGGGTACAATCATTTTTATAGAGAAAACTAATCAGATCGTTGCCAGGGTGGTTTCGTGGGACATTCAGCCACACAATGACCCCTCTGAGGACTGGCAAAAAGACCTCTGTGCTTATTCCCCTGAGCCCAAACAAGAAATAGCATTTTCCTTCTCCTGTAAGTAGTTTTCAGTGTCATTTTAGACATAAACAGGCTTTAAAGAGTCTAAGTGCTTTTGAAGATAATGAGTTACAGTATTTCAAAGAAATTTTACTTTTATTTTTCTAATCAACTGGGACAGACACCATTCTAAAAAGGTCAAGAAACATAAACTTGACAAGATAAATTTTCATCACTCTAGACCATTCCTTTTGCATTATATAAGTGTAGGAATCTGGGAAGAATTAAGTCCCTCTCATTCCCTCTCCCAATACCATGTAAAAATGAGTAACAGTCACAAAAGAAAACATGATTCATAGATACATTCTACTATGTGTTTTGACTTGTAGAAATTTTCATACCAGAAAAGGTTAAACATTTTGTTAACTGTAAGGTGTTTAGGTGGGTACAAAATAGGAGGAAAAAACATTAATTAATCTCAAATGCTTTAAGACATCAAATGAAAACAAAAAGTTACACTAACATCCAAGAAAAGCTCAAAATTTCAACTTGGGACCTGAACATACTGGACAGATTAAACAGCAAGGCTATCAATTAACAGCCACAGATAATAATAAGACTGTGGAAACCAGATGGCACTCCATCAATAAGCCACTCCCTATGTATGAATGACATCTGGTCACTTAACTCTGCAATTCATTAATTTGATAAACAGTTACTGAGCACTTGTTATGTACCCGATCACCACCATGCTCAGTACCGTCATGCATAGAATGAAGCAGAACCCAGCTGGATGACAGGGCTCGCTCACTTTTTGGCTCAGAAGCCAGAGACTTCTGTATCTAGGAAGCCTAATTATGAACTGAATAGCACCTGTCTGGCTTATCATAACAAACATTTTCTTTACACCCATAATGGTACAGCCCCAAATCAGCTAATGTATTAATTAACAAAAGGAAGTTTGCAAGACTCTACCGAGTTCAGCAGGATCACTTAGAATGAGGATGTTGACTTGTTAGGTATCTGCTTTAGGTTTAACCAATGAGGTTCCCCTATCTATCCAAACTCTGAAAAGGGGAGAGAATATAACTCAAATAGTATAAAAGAACATAAGACCCATAAAAGAATCCTTTCATTCTTAGAGACTTTTTCTGAAGCTAAACTTCTTCAAAATGCTGAGTTAGGATATCATTTTGCAAACTGCTGTAAAGTACCAATTTGGGAAATATATTTTGACCCAAACATGGAAACAAATCCTTTTTTCTTGAAAATTAGTATTGATAAGCTTTTTAGTGAATACCCGAGTTCAAAAAGCTGAAAACAACTATTCAAACTCACTAGATTCATTTGGCTATGGCGTGTGAAACAAGCATCACATCCAACTCTGAAGTCAGCTAACTGCTTTACAAAGGTACTAAAGTTGCAAAGGACTTAATTTGTTCGTAAGCTCTCTCTAAACAGGCTATTTTCTTTTTAATTTTCTTTACCTTATAACAATGATAACTTAGCGTTTACATTCTTTTTTTTGTGACAGGGTCTCACTCTGTCACTTGGGCTGGAGTGCAGTAGTGCAGTCACTGCTCACTGCAGCCTTGACCTCCCAGGCTCAAGTGATCCACCCACCTCAGCCTCCTGAGTAGCTGAGACCACAGGTGTGCACCACCACACCTGGCTAATCTTTCAACTTTTTGTACAGATGGGGTCTCACTATGTTGCCCAGGCTGGTCTTAAACTCCTGAGTTCAAGTGATCCTCCCACCTTGGCCTCCGAAAGTTCTGAGATTACAGGTATGAGCCACTGCACCCAGCCAGCTTCTGCATTCTTAAAAACTGTATTTCCAGATTTTAGAAGCAAACAGACTTGGGTTCAAATCCTAGCTCTGCCTCCTGCATGTGTCTTAACCTCTCTGAATCCCCGCTCCTGATTTGTACAAGGGGAATAATATCCCCACATGTGTTAGCCTCGACAGGGTGGGAAGGACACATTTGCAGTAATGATGGATTGTACCTAAACTGAATATTAACATATGTATTCTACCGATTCTTTTGTATGTATCTATTACAGCATAATTTTAAAAACTGATGACAAGAACTAGTTTTCAAAACCTTTCTTTTTTCTTTGTGGAATAAAGTTCATGGTACAAATACATACATATTTTTTTAAAAGCTGTATTTTGAGGTGGTTTGACATCTGGGTTGCTCCTGAATGTTCTGGTGACTGTAAATGGAGAGGTTTCTGCATGCTGGCCCCAGCTTTCCAAGTTTATGTTTCCTGCCCTCAAACATCTTGCCCCAGCAACCTTACTTCTCTCTCCAGTCCCAGGTCTGGTGAGGGCCAAGGGGGCTGCTCTGCTCCCACAGCCCCACAGTTTTGTTTTTGTAAATGTAGATATACATGTCCTGCAAGTCATCAGAAATTAAGCAAATATAGTCATGCCAAAATATTCCTTTTAAAACATCTGCTCTAACAACAACCAATTAAAGTGATGACAGAGCCTCTGAAAAGTAAAACAGATGACCATGCTAGTGCTGTTTTTAATGCTTTATGCAATAAATAGCACAGGAGTAACTTATCCAAGCTTACTCTGGCTTCAGCCTCTCAGTTATGAAGTCAATGCTTTAAAAGTGCAGTAACTCAGAGTGCAATTGGCCAAAAACATTAAGCTGTTCTGCGCTGATGGAGATGGGATAAAGGCCTTGAGAAATAATGAAAAGGAGGCCCTGCACTGGGGAGTTATATTCATTCATCATAGGGATCAATTAAAACCTCCACATGACCCTAGACTCTTTACAACTACAATGTTTTAAACATTTTTTCACTGAAATGTTCTCAATTAAATAAGTCATTAAAGTAAGAGAACAAAATTTAAACTGTAATGAGACCAAGGTCTCAAGATAAAATAAATAGGAGAGAATAAGAAAGGGGCCCCTTAGATGAGAATGTCATGTGAAGTGGCCTCTCCCCATCCGCCTGCCTTTATTCTACTAAGCAACAGAGCCACAGACCACAATTCCAGGGCATGTGCACAGTGGGGACTGTTTGGAAGAGCACGGACTAAGGAATGACAAGGCATCGCTCAGTTCCATTTCCATGAGGTTGTCATCTACCGCCACATGGCTAGCATACCCAAGAATCTACCAAGTGGGTCCATGGGACAAACACTAAAAGAAATGACACAAAGTAATTCACTATGAATGCCACCAGCACTCCAGACTCACGTTTTTCTGTTATTAGATGATACTGATGATGAGGACAATGTTTTCACTGTCTGGATGTACAGAAACCTCAGGTTTCACTCCATGGCTTCTTTGTTTACTGGCTTGATTTGCTCTTAGCCTCTCATGAACCAATGAAGAACAACAAGATTGGATGTGAACAAGATAAACAACAACCCCATGTTCTCATTCTGGCGACACAAAGCTTCTTTATTCTGAGAAAATGACTTTCTTTAGAACTCTAATTGAAAGCAAATATTCGTTAACTGCCTACTCTGTGCGCTGCAATGGGAGCTGTGGGAGAGTTTTAAGTTCTGCTTCTTGCCTGAAGGAGTTCATAATTTAATTGCAGAACAAGAGATGAGCTCTTGAGAAGTCAAATGGAAATGACTTACATTTGTTTTTTTGTCTGTTTTTGAGACAGAGTCTTGCTCTGTCACCCAGGCTGGAGTGCAGTGGCACGATCTCAGCTCACTGTAACCTCCGCCTCCTGGGTTCAGGCAATTCTCCTGCCTCGGCCTCCCAAATAGCTGGGATTACAGGCATGTGCCACCATACCCAGCTAATTTTTGTATTTTTAGTAGAGATGGGGTTCTACCATGTTGGCCAGGCTGGGCTCAAACTCCTGACCTCAAGTGATCAGCCCACCTTGGCCTCCCAAAGTGTGGGATTATATGGATGAGCCACCACACCTGGCCAAAATGACTTACATTTGAAGACAATGAGAATGCTACCAAACAGCTGTACACATCAGCAATACACATACACAGACATGCCATGCCTGCCATTCAAAGTCAAAATCCATGCTAGAGAGAAGAGGACAGGAAGAAGGAAAGTAATTTGCAGCCACGTAGGTGACAGAGTTAGAGCACAGACTTGGGGACAAGAAAATACAGGTGTGCCATTGTAGACGATCCCTACAGGGAAGCAGTGGGAGACAGGAATGGAGACATAGACTCGGCTCAGCCTGAAGTTTGATCTTTAGCCCCAAAGGAAGTGGAGCCAGCAAAGATTTGTGGAAGGAACTGCTGTGATCAAAGTGTTCAGGAAATGTTAAGCAGGCCACGGTATGCAAGACACAGTACAGAAACCCTTGGCATGCAGACCCACCGGCAGCGATTAGAATAACTTCAGTCTGAAGTGATAAGGCCTCAAGTTCAGTGGTGACACACACACAAAATGGAAAATCTGGGTCATCTGCACCTAATGTTTAGAGGTGGGAGTGATGGGTGGGTGAGGCACTAAGGGCAGGCCCCGCAGAGCAAGCGCTCCGTCGATGGTGGTCACTTATGTTGTTTTCTTTATCACCAAGATGTGAATGAGCAAGCCTTGGTTACAGATAAGGAATCGAGAGCCAAGGAAGAGGGGGTCCCAAGAGCCTGATCCAATGACAGATTCCTGCACATTACAGGAGAAAGAGGAGCTCAGCTGAGGAAGGCGAAGACTGGCCGACTTTTGGGCAGAAATACCTGGCCTCTGGTTTCACGCAAGTCGATAGCCTGTAGGGAGTCGGTAGTCACTGGCCTGAGGGAGGGGTAGGACTCTCAAGGAGAGAGTGTCAGGCAGCACCAAGGGCCAACCCTCGACCGGCAGGAGGGGACCCTGCTGGCAAACCCTGACTCCAGAGCTGTGGCTTCCACACCGTGTGGCCAAAGGCCCCTCAGGAGTGGCCTCAGAGATGCCCCTTCCCACACACTCCTACTGACCTCACTAGCACCTGGTCCCCATGCCAAACAGCAGCTCGTGATATTTCCTATCACAGTCCAGATATAATTACAAGTCCACAAAGGGGTCCCTGCTAAGGAAGCTTGAACACAAATGCTCTATAAAGAGCCCTCCCTGCCTTTTGAGGATGGAGCCAAGCCACCAAGGTGAGCTGCGCCTCTCAGACATGCCTCTTCTGGGCGAGACTTGCACCTCAAAGATGCTCATTAGCCAGAATGAGAAGAAACAAATTTCTGAAAGCGAGGCAGCCACAGCTGCAAAAATGTCCAATTCTATAGCATTAAAGCTGAAAAGAAAACCTTTGAATGACCTCACATTCAGCTCCAAAAAGTTGAGAGGCAGAAAAATCTGGAAAAGGGCAAGTGAAGCCATTTAGTTTCCTCAAGAAAGAACAGTGAGCAGTTCAGAGGGGACTGTGAGCTGCGTGAAAATGAGAACCTGGTGGCTCATTTCACACAGCAATGCCGCTGTGGCTCCAGACACAGAAGAAAACACCTCACAGTAATGACTGGGGGGCTCAGTCTCTATCCCTGACCACTGGCGGTGGTGGCCCCAGGAACTCTCACAGGATGGGGCCTTGCCACAGGTGTGGGTTGAGCTAACTTCACTGACAACAGAGGTCTTCAAATGGCACCACCATCCCACTGTTCGGCTCCCGGCTCCCTCACCCCTAAACAACGGCAGGATTCAGCTGCCATTCTTTAGCAGCTACACTTGCATGCCAAAATCCTCACAGAAATATAACTGCCTGCTCCTTTTTAGAGCTGTTAGGAGCTGACCTCACTGTTTATCATGTGTGTGTAACACACTGACATCCCATAAACAGAAACTCAAGAAAATTCAAAACAGCTTGTCCAACTATATCCTACAATCAGGTAGCGCTCAGCACTCATACTATAGTACTAGCCCAAAATGTGTTTTTAAGTTTCAAAACATAAATCAAAAATAGATAATAAAAACTGGTACTACAGACATCTGGTATCTTAAAAATATATAAACACATGGACAAACATATGTTGTTCTGTTCAACAGTTTACAAGAACCAAATACAGACATTTGTAACACCTTCAGGAAGCAACATTAAAAGCAGTGCATATTATTTTCTTATGGAAAGAGAATTGGCAGTCTCTAAAGTTATCAGCCATACACATGTGCAGATAGTTTAACGACTGCCCTGGGCACCTTTGCACCTGTAAGCACTTCTCATTTGGTATACACAAGTCATTCCCAGCTGAGGTAGGTAGGTACTCACTCTCTATGCATCTGATGAGGGCGTTCTGCAGGTCAAGTAATGTGCCAGGTGCCAGAGACAGAAGAAAAAGTGACCCGGCCCCAGAGGCAGAGGCATGGGGAAAAGGGACAGGGTGCTCAGTTTGAGGGCTTTGTGTGGAAACCTGAGAAATAGATTTAGGAAAAAAATAAAATAGACTAAAGCAAGTGACAGATGCTGGTGGTCAGTTAATAAGGTAGACAAATCCATGTCATAGTCACTGAGGGTCACCTGAACATGTGGCAAGGCAAAAAAAAAAATGCCTTCATTGGATCAACAAATGTTCAAAAAAGAAAAAAAAAAGCACCTGCTATATGCCAGGGAGGATACTGCCTTCAAGCAACATACACCCTCTCACGTGCCATCCTTCTTTCAAGTGAACTGATAAGAGGGGAACTGTCAGCAGAGCAGCGTCATTTGGTTCCAGAGCCCCATAACCTCCTCTCTGCCTGGCCCATCAGTGATTTTCAGCTCTGGAAAGACTCCTCAGGGCCGCTGAGACAGCAGTGGTCTCCTCCATGAGGAGCTGAGCTATCTTTGAACTCTGCAGTCCCTAGCTGCTTCATGGAACACCTGCTGCTGATGAAAAGCAGGCCCTGATCTGACGAGTACCAGCTGCTGAGAAGAAAACACCCAAGGTAATTGTGGTGCAGAATGGCTGCTTTAATGAAAAGTAATGCCATCTGATGGGCTAGGTGCATTTCATGAAAGAAGAGGTCGGATTTCCTTTCAAAAGCAAACTACACGGATCCCTGTGGCATCCCTACCACCCAGCCCTCCTTGGTTTCCACATCCACTTAGAATTCTCTCACACCTGCTGGAAGTCAGGGGTCTAAGCAAATCACAAGTGCCTCGTACTGCCTAGGGCTGCTTCCAGGAGCAGCGCCTTCTTTCCTGCCCCTCCCACAATCTGCACTTAGAAATTCGGCACAAGTCCCTTGTTTTCTTCAACTCTGGGTTTCATTTATAGGGGTTGGAAATTAATGTGCTTTTTGGCTCATATAATGAGAAAAATCTTTTGATTAAAACACACACATAAACTGATTCCTTTTTTGAAGCAAACAAAACTATTTTCCATGTTGCTTTAAAAGAAAATTAAGTAGACAAAGTGCAATCACTAAAGTATATCCAACTCTGCTGCTAAAGGATGACAGAAAGTAGGAAGAAAACTATACCAAGAGGACGGTGAAATCAAACTCAAAATCAAACATCAAGGGAAAGAGACAAATCTATTAAGACCTTTTCAAAGGAAAAGTCATTGTTAACAGAGGTTAACACTGTCCTTCCGACCTGAGTAGGATACCAAAGAGGCAGGGAACTGAGAGGACAAGACCACTGGGCATAACCAGAGACATATGGTTCCCGTACAAGTCATGACCCCAGCCTCCCCAGGCCCTGGATCCTCATTCCCCATTCTCACTATACAACAAAAGCAATAAAAATGACTTCGAGATAAGAGCCATAAAAAGAAAGTTAATTTATCAGTAATTTCACCTCCCGAGCCACAATGAGTTATCTGAAGCAGCTGTGTCAGTTCAACAATGTGACAAGAAGGCCGGAACTGACCAGATGGCTGTTTTATATCTATTTAAAAGGAGAGTGGAACCAAAAAAAAAAAAAAGGGAGGGGGGAATATTTGACTTCTCTCCTATTATCTATTTGGAAATGTCAGTACATATAGGATATAGGTCAACCACATTCTTTTTAGCTGGTGCACAGTATTGTACACTATGGACAAGATATCCCTGTGTAACACTTTCCTCTATTGATTAGCATTTTGGTTGTTTGGAATGCTGTATTGAGCATCCTTCTACCAATACCCTTGTGCACATGTGCATGTGCTTCTGGAGCAGCTTGCAGAAGTGGAATTGCTCAGTCAGGTTAGGTCTGGTTCTGATTTTGTCAACATTTGCTGACTGCTTTCCAAAAATACTCCCCTCCACTGCCCAGCTGGGCATGATAGCTCACGCCTGTAATCCCAGCACTTTGGGAAGCTGTGGCAGGCAGATTGCTTGAGGTCAGGAGTTCAAGACCAGCCTGGCCAACATGGTGAAACCCCATCTCTACTAAAAATACAAAAACTAGCCAGGTGTGGTGGCATGCACCTGTAATCCCAGCTACGTGGGAGGCTGAGTCACAAGAATCACTTCAACCTGGGAAGTGGAGGTTGCAGTGAGACAAGATGGAGATCACGCCACTGCACTCCAGCCTGAGCGACAGAGAAAGACTCTGTCTCAAAAACAAACAAAAAAAGGACTTCCCCAGCCTGCTCCCACCAGCAGTGTATTGAAGTACCCAGTTCCTGCATTCTTATCAATTGCTAGTATTACCAATTTTTTATTTTTACCAAACTAACAACACAAAACATGGGAGCTTATAATTTACATTTCCTGAATCATCAAGAAGATTGAACATCTTTTCACAGCTTTTTTTTTTTTTAAGAAACAGGGTCTCGCTCTGTCACCCAGGCTGGAGTGCAGTGGTGCAATCATAGCTCATTGCAGCCTTGAACTCCTGGACTCAAGTGATCCTCCCACCTCAGCCTTCTAAATAGTTAGGACTAAAAACGTGTACCACCATGCCTGGCTAATTTTAAAATTTTTTGTAGAAGCAGGGTCTCTATGTTGCCCAGGCTGGTCTCAAACTCTTGACCTCAAGCAATCCTCCTGCCTCAGTCTCCCAAAGTACTGGGATTACAGGCATGAGCCACTGTGCCTGGCTGCTTTTCAAATCTTAATGTCTGCTATTATTTCTTCTGGGCATTACCTGTTATCAGCCTTTTCTCAGTTTCCTATGGCTCTTCAGCCTTTTTTTTTTCGTTGTTATTGATTTGTAGGTACTCTTTATAAATTCCAAATATTAGTACTTTGTTTAAAAAAAGTTTCATAAATGGCGACATATCATGTTTAAAGACCAGAAGACTCAACACAGTAAAAAAGTTAAACCTCTGCAAATTGAGTATAGGTTTAATGTAATTCCCAGCATCGTTTTTTGTAGACACAGACAGCTTTTTCTAAAATTTGTACAAAAAGGTTTGCTAAAACATGTCTAACAAAGGAGAATAAAATGGGAGGAAGTACTGTACCCAATGGTAAGGCATACTATATAGCTACTGTGATCAAGTTAGAGTGATAAGGGCAAAGGGATAGGCACAAAGAAGAATGGAACAGAACAGAGAGCCCAGAACCAGATCACACCAATAAGTCTAACCAGTTTTTGACAAAGGTATAAAAATGGAGGCAAGACAGTGCTGGATCAACAAGACATCCGTAGAAGCAAAGAAAATGGACCTCAACCTAAAGGTGGGCAGACTGAATCACTGTCAACATCCTGGTTAGGCTATTATCTGTAGTTCTGCAAGATGCTTCCACGTTAGGAGAAACTGGGTGAGGGGTACACAGCATCTCACTGTACAATTGCATGTGACCCTATAGTAACCTCAATACAAAATTCAATTTAAAATATTACAAATACTTTCTCCTAGCCTAACTTTTTTCTTCTGAATTTGTTTATGGTATGTGGGGCTAATTTTTATTCAGTCAAAATATATCCTCTGGATTTATTTAATATTTTGTACTTCACAATTTTCTCAAAGTTGTTAAAGTGAGAAGATAGGATGTATATTTTAAAGTCTCTTTATACCAAATATATCTTTTTGTAATAAAGAGCCTTCTTTTTTCTTCCTTTCTTTTTCTTTCGGTTTCTGCTTTGCGAAATAAAAATTTCTTTTTTGGGCCAGCCACAATGGCTCATGCTTGTAATCCCAGCACTTTGGGAGGCCAGCACAGGCAGGTCACTTGAGCTCAGGAGTTCGAGACCAGCCTGGGCAACATGATGAAATCCTATCTCTACAAAAAAAGATACCAAAATTAGCCAAGTATGGTTGTGTGAACCTGTAGTCCCAGCTACTCAGGAGGCTAGAATGCGGGGACAGCTTGAGTCTGGGAGGTTGAAGCTACAGTGAGCCATAATCACACCACTACACTCCAGCCTGGGCAACAGAGCAAGACCCTATCTCAAAAAATAAAAATTAAAAAAAAACAACACACACCTTTTTTTTTTTTTAAAAGGAGTCTCACTCTGGCACCCAGGATGGAGTGCAGTGGTGCAATCTCAGCTCACTGCAACTTCCACCTTCACCTCCCAGGTTCAAGCGATTCTCCCACCTCAGCCTCCTGAGTAGCTGTGATTATAGGCACCCACCACCATACCTGGCCAATTTTTATACTTTTAGTAGAAATAAAGTTTCACCATGTTGGCCAGGCTGGTCTCAAACTCCTCTCCTGACCTCAAGTGATCTGCCCACCTTGGCCTCCCAAAGTTCTGGGATTACAAGCAGTAAAAATATATTTTTTTCTCTTTTTTTTAAGTTCTGGATACACATGCTGAACATGAAGGTTTGTTACATAGGTATACATGGGGCATGGTGGTTTGCTGCATCTATCAACCTGTCATCTAGGTTTTAAGCCCCATATGCATTAGGTATTTGTCCTAATGCTCTCCTCACAACCCCCAAAAGGCCCTGGTGTGTGATGTTCTCTTCTCTGTGTCCATGTGTGCTCACTGTTCAACTCCCACTTATGAGTGAGAACATGTAGTGTTTGGTTTTCTGTTCCTGTGTTAGTTTGCTGAGGATGATGGTTTCAACTTCATTCATGTCCCTGCAAAGGACATAAACTGATTCTTTAAAAATGTATTTTTTTGATTAATCATAAAAAAATCTATAAAAGACAACATTTAAAAAATTAAACCTGAGCATGACATTAAAAGATATGGTCAAGTAATTTCAATTTCAAGCTTAAGGTGATATGACAAAAGAGTAATTAAACATCATGAATATAATGGAAAGGGCACATGTACTTGTAGCAGTTCATGAACGGAAGGAGGAAAGAATCTGCAAAGCCAGGAGAATGGGAGAGCCCTCATCTTCCCCTCCCCAGGTCAGCGTGGGCACTCACAGTGGGAGCAACAGAGTCAAAGGTGCAAACTGGTGCCGGGTGCTGCTTTGAGCACGTTCATTAGCACCTGACTCGGGCTGGGTTCATCAGACTACATCCCAGTAAGAAAAGATGTTTGTTTCACTTTTCGAAAACTTTTTTAAGGAGTATACAAAAAGTATTAGTTTTGAAATGATAAATCCTTCTTAAGAAAGCAGCCCAGAAAAATAAAAAATAAATAAATAATATAAAAACAAAGGTGAGCTCAGGGAGGACAGAAACCTCCTGTGGAGCACAAGGGCAAAAGCTCGCTTGATCTTGATTTTCAGTATGAATACAGAACGTGAAAGTGAGGCCTCAGAAAAATAAAAAGAAATAAATAAGAAAGCAGCCATGCTAATTTTCTGTCTCATTTATCTGTCTAATATTGACAATGGGGAGTTAACTATTAACGAGGATATTCAGGACTTGAACTCAGCTCCGGACCAAGCAGACCTAATAGACATCTACACAACTCTCCACCCCAGATCAACAGAATATATATTCTTCTCAGCACCACATCACACTTATTCTAAGTTCAACCACATAATTGGAAGTAAAACACTCCTCAGCAAATGCAAAAGAACAGAAATCATAACAAACAGTCTCTCAGACCACAGTGCAATCAAATTAGAACTCAGGATTAAGAAACTCACTCAAAACTGCACGGCTGCATGGAAATTGAACAACTTGCTCCTGAATGACTACTGGGTAAATAACGAAATTAAGGCAGAAATAAATAAGGTCTTTGAAATCAATGAGAACAAAGACGTAACATACCATAATCTCTGGGACACGGCGAAAGCAGTGTTTAGAGGGAAATTTATAGCACTAAATGCCCATAGGAGAAAACAGGAAAGATCTAAAATCAACGCCCTAACACCACAATTAAAACAACTAGAGAAGCAAGAGCAAACAAATTCAAAAGCTAGCAGAAGACAAGAAATACCTAATTATCAGAGCAGAATTGAAGGAGACAGAGACACAAAAAACCCTTCAAAAAAAAAAATCAGTGAATCCAGGAGCTGCTTTTTTGAAGATTAATAAAGTAGACTGCTAGCCAGACTAATAAGAGAGAAGAATCAAATAGACACAATAAAAATGATAAAGGGGATATCACCACTGAGCCCACAGAAATACAAACTACCATCAGAGAATACTATAAACACCTCTATGCAAATAAACTAGAAAATCTAGAAGAAATGGATACATTCCTGGACACATACACCCTCCCAAGACTAAGAGGAAGAAGTCGAATCCCTAAATAGAACAATAACAAGTACTGAAATTGAAGTAATACTTAATAGTCTACCAACCAAAAAAAGCCCAGGATCTGACAAATTCACAGCTGAATTCTACTAGACGTACAAAGAGGAGCTGGTACCATTCCTTCTGATACTATTCCAAACAAAAGAAAAAGAAGGACTCCTCCCTAATTCATTTTATGAGGCCAGCATCATCCTGATACCAAAACCTGGCAGAGACACAACTAAAAAAGAAAATTTCAGGCCAATATCCCTGACGAACATCGATGCGAAAATCCTCAATAAAATATGGGTAAACCGAATCTAGCAGCACATCAAAAAGCTTACCCACCACAATCAAGTCGGCTTCATCCCTGGGATGCAAGGATGGGTCAACATACACAAATCAATAAACGCAATCCATCATATAAAAAGAACCAATGACAAAAATCACATGATTATCTCAACAGATGCAGAAAAGGGCTTCAATAAAATTCAACACTGCTTCATGCTAAAAACTCTCAATAAACTTGGTATTGATGGAACATATCTCAAAATAACAAGAACTATTTATGACAAACCCACAGCCAATATCATACTGGATGGGCCAAAGCTGGAAGCATTCCCTTTGAAACCAGCACAAGACAAAGATGCCCTCTCCCACTACTTCTATTCAACATTGTATTGGAAGTTCTGGCCAGGACAATCAGGCAAGAGAAATAAAGGGTATTCAATTAGGAAAAGAGGAAGTCAAATTGTCTCTCTTTGCAGATGACATCACTGCATGTTTAGAAAACCCCATTGTCTCAGCCCAAAATCTCCTTAAGCTGATAAACAACTACAGCAAAAGTCTCAGGATACAAAATCAATGCACACAAAACACAAGCATTCCTATATACCAATAATAGAGAGTCAAATCATGAGTGAACTCCCATTCGCAATTGCTACAAAAAGAATAAAATGCCTAGGAATACAACTTTCAAGGGG
>CAUYQU010053359.1:0-26945 GCA_963574635.1 Cheracebus regulus
GGAGTTGGGGGGAGATAGCATGGGGAGAAATGCCAGATATAGGTGAAGAGGAGGAAGGCAACAAATTACACTGCCACATGTGTACCTATGCAACAATATTGTATGTTCTTCACATGTACCCCAAAACCTAAAATGCAATAAAAAAAATTATGTTGTCTTTCAAGACAGGATTAAAAGCTCTGTAAGCTTTATAATTTGCATTGAGGAAAAGATTTTGGGCCAGGCACAGTGGCTTACATCTATAATCTCAGCACCTTGGAAGGCGGAGGTAGAAGGATTGCTTGAGGCCACAAGTTCGGGTCCAGCTTAAGCAACATAGTGAGACCCCATCTCTATGAAATAGAAAAAAGGTAAAATTTTATGAATTTTGAGTTAGTTTTATTCCTAGATATCTTCTACTAAAATTGATACATGGATTAAATGTCATTTCAAACAAAATTATAATAGGTTTTGTTATATAACTTGGCAATTATAAAATTAATATAGAAGAGAAATGATCAAAAAGATCCAAGACGTATTTTTAAAAATGAACAGGTTTAGGTCTTCTACCAAATCACAACAATTTTTATATAACCTAAGCAAGTAAGAGAAGGTCGTTACTATGAACTTTGCATAAGACATCTTTAAACAGGTTATTTTAAGCTGTTAACAGCTTAAATTTGATCTCATACTCAAACTTTCCACTTTTGCTGCTCCTCCCACCCTGAAGTTTAAAAGGATAGATTTTAAATTTTTCACCAAAAAAGATAAATAAGTGTGGTGATGAATATGTTAATTAGTTTGATTTAATCTTTTACAATGTTTGGATATATCACAACGTCACATTTACTTTACATATATATATATATATAATTATTTTCCATGAAAATAAAATAAAACAAATGTAAAGAGAAATACAATTTATAAAAGGAAAATAACAACATGTGGAATTAGCAAGAAGATATTCATGGAAGAGTCTGAATAAAAAAAGAGTCTACAAACAAATCTATGTAAATATGAAAGCTATATATCATAGAAGTGTCTTTTCAGATTATGGGAAAGAATGGATTATTAAGAAAGCTGTAGAACTAGCTACTGAATATGCATGTGAAAATATTTGAAAATGACTACAGTAATCCCAAATCAATTCCAGCTAAAGACTTAAATGTGCTAAAAACGTCTGTTTGTAATTTCAAAGTAAATAGTGAGAGAGTCTTTATAAGGGAAAATTTTAAGCAACACAGTAACAATAAATAATAAAAATGTGCAAACCATCGAGAACAATATTGAGTAATTAGACTCTTGTACAATTCAGATTTTTAAATCATACATTTGATAAAGTACATAAAGTACAAAGACAATCTATAAACTTGTCTGTAAAACTGAAGATATATGTAACACATAAAATGGAAAAGAATTAGTATTCTTTATATAATCTAAAATCTCCAGAATCTCAGTGTAAAGTAGTGAAAAGGCACAAAGGGATATTTGCCAAAAGAGTAGAGAAAAATGATCAACAAACCTGTAAAAGTACTTTCAATGTTATTGGTAATCAGAAAATAACAAATTAAGAACAAAGTGAGATACCATTTCAAATCTACCATACTGGCAAACTGTTAATCATTTATAATCAAGTTAGAGTGTATAGGAAACAATAAATTTTGCCTGCTGATAAGTAAATTGGTACAATCTCTTCCTGAAATAATTTGTCATTATTTTGTAAAGTTGAGTGTGTTCATGCCTTATAAGTTTATATTTTCAGTTGTAAAAATGTAAGATTTCCAGATAAATTTTTCTTAATGTGAGAAAGGAAAAAATGTTCATGCCTATATTTCCCATAGCAACAAAAACAATCAAATATCTACTGTCAGAGCAATTAATATGTAAATTGATTTGTATTTTTAAAAGGGAATACTATACAGCAGTTAAAATGAAATGTAACTCTGCATAAATATGCAAAACTAAGTTACATAAGAGAAATGGCATTAATGTTGTGTATCTTTTGTATGGCAATTATACTTCAATAAATTAAGGACAAAAAGAAATGGAAAACATACGATTTTTAAAAGTGCTTACTTTAAGTGGGTGGGATATAGAATTTAAGGGAACAGAGGCTAGAGAATCGCAATTATCCTCTTCAATTGATATGTAGAGGGTTACTTTTTTCTTTTTCTCTTGGCTGCTCACATAAATTTGATGATGCTACAAGGACTTACATTAAATCATGAGCTTTGCCTTGATGAATCAACATATTATTATTTGCCCTCAATGCACAAAATATAATACTTGACATATAATTATCATACAAGAATTGTTACTGAACTAATATAATAATCCTTTATTTCAAAATTTTACTAGGTTAACAAAATCAGATTTTTTTCACTTTGCTGTAGTAAACTAGTAATCTTTTGCTATAATAAGAACTAATTTAATTGAACAGACTTTATGCTATTTTCTAATGTATAGAGGACATTGATATTTTAGATTTTTTTAGTCTAAGATTCTAAAAATCAGCTGGGTGTGTTGGCTCATCCCTATAATCTCAACACTTTGGGAGGCCAAGGCAGGCAAATTGCTTGAGCCCAGGAGTTCAAGACCAGCCTGGGCACATGGCAGAACCCCATTTCTAAAAATAATACAAAAACTAGCTGGGAGTTTTGGTACACACCTGTAGTCCCAGCTACTTGAGAGGCTGAGGTAGGAGTATTGCTTGAACACGGGAGGTTAAGGCTGCAGTGAGGCGTAATGATGCCACTGCATTCCAGCTTGGGTTACATTGAGACACTATCTTAAAAAAAATGCTGAAAATCATTATGACTTTTTAGAAGTTTTCATTTAAACAGTTCTTGGCAACATAGTCCTCCATACTTTCAAAAACATAGACTGCTAAAGGGTTATATAAAATATTGGTGGTGGAAGATATGCAGAGGCAGGCAGATTTCCAAGATTCTAATATCCATAAGTAGCATATCCATGAATTAAAGGAATTTGTGTAGTAAGGAATATGATCATAGAGAGACAACTGAAACAAATTGGAGAAAAAGCATCTTAAATATCTAGTGCTTTCTCTAATGCATAGCACTGCATTACCATTCTGAAATGATTTTGTTTAAATATCAAAGAGGAATTCTTCAAAACCACCTCTTTGGCATTATTTTATTTTTGTTCTTGTATCCTTCCTTTGCATGGAGTCATCAGAAATTCTATCATTTGATCCAATAATGTGGAATGTTTAACATTTTGAAGAGTTTTTAATTAGGTTTATAATGTAGAACATTCTATGGTTCCACATGAAATGTCAGAATTCCAGCTCTGCCTCTGTGGTTTTATATGCATATATATATATACATATATATAGATACACACACACACACACACACACACACACACACACACACACATATATATATATACACGTGTATACACACACACATATATCATTGCATTTTAGGTTCTGGGGTACATGTGAAGAGCATGCAGGATTGTTGCATAGGAACATACATGGCAATGTGGTTTACTGCCTTACTCCCCATCACCTATATCTGGCATTTCTCCCTGTGTTATCCCTTCCCAACTCCCCACACCCAGCTGTACCTCCCCTAGTGCCCCCCCACAGACCTCAGTGTGTGATGCTCCCATCCCTGTGTCCATGTGTTCTCATTGTTCAACACCCACCTATGAGTGAGAACATGTGGTGTTTGATTTTCTGTTCTTGTGTCAGTTTGCTGAGCATGATGGTTTCCAGGTGTATCCATGTCCCTACAAAGGACATGAACTCATCATTTTTTATGGCTGCATAGTGTTCCATGGTGTATATGTGCCACATTTTCCCTGTCCAGTCTATCATCAATGAGCATTTGGGTTGGTTCCAAGTCTTTGCTATTGTAAACAGTGCTGCAATGAACATTCGTGTGCAGGTGTCCTTATAATAGAATGATTTATAATCGTTTGGATATTTACCCAGTAATGGGATTGCTGGGTCAGATAGAATTTCTATTTCTAGGTCCTTGAGGAATCTTCACACTATCTTCCAAAATGTTTGAACTAATTTACACTCCTACCAGCAGTGTAAAAGTGTTCCATTTTTCCACATCCTCTCCAGCATCTGTTGTCTCCAGATTTTTTAATGATTGCCATTCTAACTGGCGTGAGGTGGTATCTCAATGTAGTTTTGATTTGCGTTTCTCTAATGACCAGTGATGATGAGCATTTTTCCATGTTTGTTGGCCTCATATATGTCTTCTTTTGAAAAGTGTCTGTTCATATCCTTTGCCCACTTTTGAATGGGTGTGTTTCTTTTTTTCTTGTAAATCTGCTTTAGTTCTTTGTAGATTCTGGATATTAGCCCTTTGTCAGATGGGTAGATTGCAAAAATGTTTTCCCATTCTGTTGGTTGCCAATTCACTCTAATGACTGTTTCTTTTGCTGTGCAGAAGCTGTGGAATTTGATTAGGTTCCATTTGTCTATTTTGACTTTTGTTGCCAATGCTTTTGGTGTTTTAGTCGTGAAGTCTTTGCCTATGCTTATGTCCTGAATGGTTTTGCCTAGATTTTCTTGTAGGGTTTTTATGGTGTTAGGTCTTATGTTTAAGTCTTTAATCCATCTAGAGTTAATTTTAGTGTAAGGTGTCAGGAAGGGGTCCAGTTTCTGCTTTCTGCACATGGCTAGCCAGTTTTCCCAACACCATTTATTAAACAGGGACTCCTTTCCCCATTGCTTGTTTCTGTCAGGTTTGTCAAAGATCAGATGGTTGCAGATGTGTGATGTTGCCTCAGAGGCCTCTGTTCTGTTCCATTGGTCTATCTCTCTGTTTTGGTACCAGTACCATGCTGAATGCACTTTCTTATGTGGTTCTTCTATCCTACCTGCCTAGGGACATCTCCTATTACAAAGATTGCTTGAATTTCTAATCCACCATTAGTCATTCCATAGTTTCAAAACTTACCATACTTTCTCAAGTTTTCCTTCCTTTCTGTATTCTTCCCATTGCTCAAAACATTCTCCATCATGCTTGTGGAAAACTTCTATTTATCCTTAATCTGTCCAATTAAAAGTTATTTCACTCTTTAAGCCAACTAGGAATCATGCTGACCTTTTAGTCACTGCTGCCTCTGCACATAGCTCAGTACCTTTAATAAAACAGATCTATATCCTGATTTATGAATTAACTGAAGCATCTTTTGCATTGTACAGACAGATTAGAATATTTATTTTTATTTTGCAGCTTTTTGTGCATAATCCTATTATTAAAATTAATTTATTGCATTGTCATTTTTATGTGCATAACTCTCTTCAACAAGAATGAAAATGTTTTGAGGTCATAGTCCATAAACTTTCATATTGGCAAATGTTCCCCAGGAACTAACAAAGTACTTGACATCTTTAACTCAGAAATATTTGCCACATGAATGAATAAATGCTGGTAGGGTAGCAATAGAAGATAAGGCTCCACTTTGACAAAGTTTTTACCTCTCAGTAGGAAGGCAAAACTTCTGAGGAGCAAAATCTCAAAATTCCTTCTTTAGAAGAACAGAAACAATGTGCATGGGCTAAGGGTGAGAATTTATCCTGAAACTAGATTGTATGAAGAAGTGTGGAACACCACAAATAAGCTATGTTTACAGAGAGCAGTCTGTTGACTCAGGAGGAGGGAGTGAGAGAGACTCTGCATTATCAGCAGCTGTGCGCTAAACAGGACCAGGAGTAAGGAAATGCTAAACGAAGGTATTCTTACATACAATGCTGCTCCATGAGAAGGATTTCTGCTAACTGAAAGTAGAGTTCTGATTCCTCCTTCTCTAACCAACTCCCACAAACCCTCCTTCCCCCACACAAACAACACTTCTTACAAACAACAGGCTCAGGGGAAATAAAGAATCAGCAATGATAAAAAAAATATATGGAAAAGGCAAGGAATCTATGCAAAACAAGGCATAATGAATAAAAGAAGCAAGCAAAACAAAAGGCAGATGAAGGCAACATAGAAAAAAAGTTCAAAGACATTGTGATGACATCAAACTTAATGAAACAACCCATTTCATGAGAGCTCAAAAGGGAAATATAGCAACTCAGTATAAGAAGAGAAAAAATCAGATAGAATGTGAGCTGGAGAAAATCAGAAAAAAACTAGATAAAGAAAATTACCACAGAAAGACTATTAGTTGCAGCAGAAAGACACAGTTTGAAGGAGTATATTTCAAACCCAGAAACAAATAGTTTTAAATATAATTTAAAAATATGTTTTTAATAGGAACAAAAATAAGCAGACAATACTGTGGATTCCATATTAAAGATTTCTCAGAAAGTCAAATGAAGAAAGCAAAATTGGTAAAACGAATTTTGGGAATCAGATTACAAAATAAACAAAAATGAATGGCAAAATAAGAAATCTAATTTGAATAAAAGCAGTACTTCTATCTTAGTTGTAGGCTGAGATGTTCAGAAATGATATTTTCTTTATTCTAATGGATATGAAGCATGGTTCCTCCCTAAGGATTCTTACCAGGTAGGAGTGACAGTAAAGTAATTTTACTATACAATTATTTATAAGCCTAAAGAAGGCAGGATGGAAAGGCAGACAACAGACTTATCCCACAAGGCTATGAGAATGTACTGTAATGCCCAGTGGACCTGGCAGAGTGTCTGAAATTACATAGGTAAACAATAAATGTTAACTTTCAACTATGCTGAGGAAGTGCAGTTAATTTTGCTGGTATATATGTAATATGCTTACACATAAATACATGTAACTATATAATGTCCA
Organism: Cheracebus regulus; assembly: GCA_963574635.1. Lineage (NCBI taxonomy): Eukaryota > Metazoa > Chordata > Mammalia > Primates > Pitheciidae > Cheracebus > Cheracebus regulus. The sequence goes on from CAUYQU010053359.1 coordinate 6,744, forward strand.
TGTGTCCATGATTGCATTTTGATACAGAGAGTATTGGTTAATGAGGTTTATTGCAAGTAACAGAATCATTATAATTAATTTAAGCAGAATATGAATTTATTAAATGATTTAGCTGACTCATAGAATCACTGAGGTCTGGAAAAAGAGTCTAGTGGCAAGCCTTCAAAAGACATAACCACACCCTAGAATTTATGTAGTAAAGAAACTGTCACCCCTGCAATTGTGATCACCAAGAACCAATGTCAGGAATTCAACTTTTCTGTTACAGATATTACAGAACTGGGGACACATCTGCATCAAAAACTTGGCCAGGCATTCACTGCCAGCCCAAAAGAATTAAGTTAATCTAAATTGAGACTTACATGGACACATCTGCATTTTACTGAGAGACATATGGTTTACTAGAGGTTTGCATTCTATGTTAGAGATGCTGATTTTATTTTGTTTGCTTGTTTTGAAACAGGGTCTTTCTCTGTCACCCAGGCTGCAGTGCAGTGGTGCAATCTTGGCTCACTGGATCCTCGAACTCCTGGGTTCAAGTGATCCCCTGCCTCAGCCTCATGAATAGCTAGGACCACAGGCATGTGCCAGCATGCCTGGCTTATTTTTTTAAAAAAATTGTTTGTAGCAATTAAGTTCTCCCTGCCTTGCCCAGGCTGGTCTCCTGGCTCAAGCAATCCTCAGGGATTACTGGCATGAGCCACTGCACCCAGCCAAGATGCTAATTTTATAATGTCTCAAATTCACCACAAATAGAAAGGCAAAAAAAAAAAAAAAGAGTAGCCAGTGTTTGATAAGTGTTCACTGTATGCATCTGTACTCATCCTCCAGTTTTCTCCTAATGTTATATTAATAACTAACTTACAGGGTTACTGTAAATATTACAATATTTTTATATGTGGTCTTTAGAAATGTGCCCTGCACATAAATACTACTTATGCATTTACTGTCTTTCCTTCGTTCTGCTTCCTTTTTGCCTAGACCAATAAAGTAAATGGGTAAATGTTAATGTTATTAAGAAAAATATTGAATGAGAATTATAATTGAGGTTTTCTAACCTGCAGCATCTTATCATCTTCAGCTTTATGTTCATTTTGATATTGGTTTCTCTTTGAATTGATGACATCAAAATCCAACAATGAGCCAACTAGTGTTTCAGAAGGAGGAAAATTCAACTTTGTTTTCCTTTCCAGATGCTTAGAGAAACTCTAGACAAATGTTTCATTATAGTTTCTTGGAAAATAAAATTCTATACTGAGAGTATAAAAGTTATCTCACTTTTACCAACAATCAACAACAACAAAACTCACAATACATAAAAAAAGGGCCAACTCAATTAGGATTTTCATCAACCATTACCCTGGGCACAGTGTAAACTTGTGCTTTGGAACTTGAGAGTATGTGTTAACCTGCTCTCATAATTACTAGCAGTGCTCGGATCAGTTATCTAACTCTCTATCTCAGTTTGTTTGAGGGTAAAATTGGATTCATAAAACCTTGCAGATAAATAAAAATGCAGACAATATATGATATGCATAGTGTGGCTGGCTTTGTGACGTCTTGTATCAGAGGCATAATGGCACTGGTTTCATGTACTATTATTTTCATAATTGCCATTCTATAACACTCATAATTTGCTACATGTTCATTAGAATTATTTCAGATGTTACTGCAGAGAAATATCATATCTAGAAAAGCCAACAGTATTTAAAGGAATGGTCAGAGGGCCCACAGGTAAGGATTCAATAGCAAACTGTCTTGCTAAGTGGCAATGGGAAACCGTAAGTTCATAGAATGAGGAAGGACCTTCAAATATCTCACACATTCTCCACTTTTCACACATGATGATTCAGAAGATACAAAGTTTACACAAGTATAAATCTTTGACTAAACTCCAGATCCAAAATTTTCACAATAGTGTTATTTCCATTCTTACTCTCTAGATTTTCATTATAAAACAGGGAGAATCCCAGAATGTTTTTTTCCCTTACTTTATATTCAGGCATATCTCAGAGATAGTGTAGATTGATTCCAGACCACAGCAACAAAGCAAACCTGCAATCGAGTCACACAAACTTTTTGGTTTTCTTTCTATTTTTTTTTAAACCTATCCATTCAGTTCTTTATTTTACTTATTGTATTTTTCAATTTTATATATTTCTAGTTGGTTCTTTTATATATTTTTTTTATTTTTTATTGCATTTTAGGTTTTGGGGTACATGTGAAGAACATACAATATTGTTGCATAGGTACACTCGTGGCAGTGTAATTTGCTACCTTCCTCCCCTTCACCTATATCTGGCATTTCTCCCCATGCTATCTCCCCCAACTCCTCACCCCCCACTGTCCCTCCCCTATTTCCCCCTAACATACCCCAGCGTATAGTGCTCCCCTCCCTGTGTCCATGTGTTCTGATTGTTCAACACCCGCCTATGAGTGAGAACATGCAGTGTTTGATTTTGTGTTCTTGTTGATTTCTTTTAATGGGAATGTTCTTTAAAATCCAATATCTGGGTTTTCGAAATTCTTGTTGCTAATTAGAATGCCTTTTCTACTAAGACAGACCATAGATTTAATTTTGTAAGAAGCGAATGAGATCATGCTGACAAACTCCAGTTCAAATGTAGCACCACAGGTTTCCTCATCACCTCCCCCAGATCCTGTTGGCATCCACATTTGTCTACAGTGAGACCCCTGATACTTAAAAAAATAAACACACACGCGCACGCGCGCACACACACACATATGCACGCTCTCTCTCTCTCTTCTTTCTCTTTGTCTAATTTGCTCTAATACATACAAAACAGATTCAGAATTACAGCAATAATATTTCAACCAACAATAACAAAACTACTGAGAAAATCAGATTTTTGTACAATTATTGTCCTTCAAATTTAGTAGAGTGTATACAGTCTGAGTGCTGTATTCAAGAGTTCCTTTATCATTTTTGTTTGTGTTATCAACTTGATATACAGTGTATTACAATTGTTTCTTATTTATTCCCTTTTAGGGTTTGCTTTTTCCAACTATTTTAATTTTTGAAAATGTAAAATATTTCCATAGTCAAAGTTAAAACTGCATAAAAATGGAAAAGTTTTCATTCTATTTGTATTTGCTAGTTTCAGGTTTATTTTTCTGTGTTTTTTTTTATAAAAGTAAACAAAAATATAAACATTTACCCCTATTTATTATGCAAAAGAGGCATATTATTCAGTATACACTCTTTGGCACCTTTTTAAAAAAAAAAAATCTAATATTACATCCTGGGAATCACCCTAATATCAACTTGTAAAGATCTTCCTTCTTTTTTCTCACATCTACATATAACCCATTGTGGATGCACTGTAGGTAATTTAACCAATCTCCTAGGAATGGACATTTAGATTGTTCCAAAATTTTGCTGTTACAAGTAATGTAAGTAGCTTAGCTGTCTTGATTCATGATCTCTCATGAGTTTGAAATAAAGCTATGGGCCAGTTTTCATAAGGTTTAGTTGGGGCCAGAAACTCTACTTCCTAGCTTACTCACGTGGTTGCTGGCAGGCTTTTGTTTCTTGCTGCTTAGACTTCTTCATAGGCTACCTGAGTATCCTCAAGACTGGGCAATTGGCTTCCCTCTCCCAGGGCTGCTTTCTGACATGGTAGCTATCTTCCTCTAGAATATGATGAGAGAGAAAGCATATTCATCTACCTATCCCCACATCCAAGGTAGAAACCATAGTCATTTTATAACCTAATGTTAGCAGTGACATCCAATCCTGTCTGCTATATTTTATTAAACTAGAAGTGAGTCACCACATCCAGCCCATACTCAAGGGAAGGGGAGAGAATAATCTCTACTTGTTGAAAAGAGAAATGTCAAAAATATATGAACATCTCTTGAAAATTACCACATTATCTTATTCAGAGACCTCAAGCTCACAACATTTGTTCTATGTATGATAGCACCTTTGCTAGATGCTGTTACAAATATTATCTCATTGAAGTCCTAACAACCGTCTTGTACTTGCTCCAGAGTAGAACTACATATCCACTGAATTGCAACTTGGTAGTTATAATGATGGTTCCAGATTATAAATCTATTTGTATAACTATATTCAATATTAAAATAGATTTGAGTAGATTGTCTTACATCTCTCTGTTTTTCAGTATGTTAACTTTTATGTTTTTAAATGCTTTGAGGACAATGATTTTTTTTAAATTTCTTTTTCTTTCTTTTTTTTTTTTTTGAGATGCAGTTTCACTCTGTCACCCAGGCTAGAGTGCAGTGGCCCAGTGTCAACTCACTGCAACCTCTGCCTCTCATATTCAAGTGATTCTCATGCCTCAGCCTCCTGCGTAGCTGGGATTATAGGCATGAGCCACCTTGCCCAGCCAAATTTTGTATTTTTAGTAGAGGCAGGGTTTACCATGTTAGCCAGGCTTGTCTCAAACTCCTGACCTCAAGTGATCCACCTGCCTTAGCCTCTCAAAGTGCTGGGATTACAGGCATGAGCCACCACACCTGACCAGGACAATGATTTTAAAAGAAAGCTTGTTTGGGTTAGGAACATGGGTGGTGCTAGATCAAAAAGATTGGTTACAAGTTGATTGGTGAAGCTGGGTGATGGGCCGGTATGGGGGCACTCACTGAGGTATTTAATCTACTTTTACGTATATCTTTAAAGTTTTCCTATATGCAAAAGAAAAAAAAAAACTTCTCTCGCCGTATATTTTTATTTTTTGTCTTTAAAGATTTATTGTGACAAAAGAATTTGTCAAAAATATGTATTTTTGGTCATTGGGAAAAAACAGACTCATTATTCTTCTCAGAACTATCAGGTGTTCTGGATCATTAGGAAGAACCTCAGGTTCCTAATGCATAGCCCTTCTTCTGTGATAGGATTCCAAAACTTTGTTGTACACAGAATCAACTGTAGAGTGTGATGAAATGTCCCAGTTCCCAGTACCAGCTTGTCTTAGTCTGTTTTGTATTACTATAACAAAATACCTAAGGCTGGGTAATTTATAAAGAAAAGAGGATTATTTGGCTCACAATTCCGTTGGCTGAAAAGTCAAGGACTGGGCAGCTGCATCTGGTGAGGGCGTCATGCTGTTTGCACTCAAGGTGGAAAGTGAAAGAGGAGCAGGCCTGTGCAAAGGGATCATGTAGAGAGGAAGGATGAGAGCGAAGGCAAGAGGTAAACCTGGGAAGCCACCCTCTTTTTAACAACCTGCTCTCTGCTTTTCAGGAAGTAATCTATTCCCCCTCCTCGCCTCCCTCGGGAGAACTCACTCAGCTCTACCCCACCTCTGCTAAAAGGCATTCCTCTATTCATGAGGGATCTGCCCAAATGACCCAAATGTCTCCTCCTTATACTTCCACATTGAGCATCAAATTTCAACATGAGTTTTGGTAGAGACAAACCATATTCAAACCATAGCACAGCCATTATAATTTAGAATATTTGGATAGAATAAAGAAATCTGCTTTTTAAACAAATACCCCTGGGTGTTTCTGATTCCAATGATAGATGGACCTCAGTTTGATAGATCTTATATGGATATACAGCAAGGGCACTCTTACAAGTAAGGCAGAACAACGGATACAAAGATGAATGTGATGTTCCTATATTATGCTCCATTTCCTCTAGAAACTTGTAAACTATTAGAGGAGACAGATATGCAATAAGTGTTATAATAGGAGTAAACAGAATTGGGCTGTTTTCATATTATTATACCAGGTTACAACAGGAAGTGAAGATCATATGGAGCAAATTTCTTGTCTGGATGAGCAAAATAAGAGAGAGCTTTGGAAATATAGAGAAATATATAATTGTTTACTTTTCTAAAGAATCAAATGTTTCAAGCTAGTCTTGGCAAGTGCTGAAAATTATTCATTTTATAGATGACATCTGATGAGTACCACGGTTTTAGGTTATGGATTAAAGAGGAATCCACGTGCTTTGAATGCAAAATGTGCAAATGACGAACATATTATGAGAACTAACACATTGCATTTCAGAAGATCAACTCACTTAAATGTATTGGTAGACCTTAGGGAAGCTTAGGGGTGCAATAGGCAGTCATTATTTTAATTTTACCAGTCTGTTCAGGAATACTGACAGAGTGTTTAAGAATCCAGACTATTGAGAATTCAGGTGTTACCATTTGGACACCTCATTGTTCAAGTAAAATCGATTTTGTGAATAAGATTATATACTACTCTTTGCATTGCTGTGGAGGGCATAGTGTTTAGGGAGAGAACTAACAGTTAATTGAATGTCTAATGAGAAATCTTTTCTTTACAATGAAATTATGAGATATAGGTAATATCACCATTTTAATGATGGGGAAACAGATTATGACTGAATGATTAAAGATAATGACTTCTACAGCTAATTCATAACTATTGATCATATAAAATATATCCCCAAATGATCAAATGAGTTTCCTTTTGGTATGCAGTTAATATTGTTGATATTAACCTTTTCTAATAATAGTCAAGCAAGAGGAAGCTTCTAGTTCATTAGTATCAAAATAATAGCTGACTTATATTAAGCATTTATGAATTAGGTATGGTGTTTAGTGTGTATATACACACACACACACACACACACACACACACACACACACACATAGAGAGAGAGATATATACATATATTATATATCCCCCCTAAATTAAAACAATAATCTCATTATATAGATGACTGTTTATTTAGGATAAGGGAAAGCAAATCCAATTTATGCAATTGCTAGATCAAGTTACACAACTATTGCATATTTCCTACTACTACATTACTTGTGAGTAATCTCTTAAAGGGGTAAGATCAGAGGAGAAATAAAACAGCCAAGCCAAACTTTTTGGAGAGGATGATTATATAAAATGAGTCTTTGGATTAAACAGTAATAATCGAAAGTTATTAGGTTACTAGTTTTGACAGTAAAATGGCAAAAAGCACAATTACTTTTGCATCAGCCTAATATATTTCTGTTTTCAGAGAATTGTCAACATTAAATAGCACGATTTGCTTGCCTTAGTTTGTATCTGTAGTTTAAAAATATTGCTTTTGTCTTGAGTGAAATAAAACAAGGATATAAGAGCTGAAATGCAACTAAAAAACCCAGATGATTAATGAAACATTCACAACCCCATCTTGTGTTCCTAAACAAGAGTCCAGAACTGACTCCAATTTAGTCCAAAATCATTGAAGAGGAAAGTTTACTTCTAGTCTGGAAAATACAAATGCTTCATATGCAGATGAGTTCATTTAGCTGGAACAAATTATATCTTTTGTCTTAATCTCAGTGTTCTAAATGAGTCATATGGCTCTCCTGAACACCTCCTGTGGAATTAGTGTGGGAGATGATTTGTCAGTGAAATAATGAATCAATGACCTCCTGTTCAGACTATACCAGGAACTAACTTATAACTAAATTATTTGAAAATAAGCCCTTGAATTTTATGTCTTGTTATTCAGAACTTCTGTTTGGTGCATTGACATAAATGGCTGCTTAGCAAACACTGTTAAATTGTATACTAACTAGAAGCAGAGCTTTGCGCTCATTAGGTCTTTATTAGGTTGGACTGTAAAGGCTACTTATGATCATATATTTTTAAAATTCTTTCTCCATGCCTCACCTGCCAATAGGAGAACTTCCAAAAACCTGCATAGCTTATAAGTATATGCAAAATATATTGCTTACAAACTCTTTTATCTGTTTGACATTTGTCTTTAGACTGCCGTATATCCTTTTTTCTTGATTGCCTATTTCTTATATGTACTTCTTGGAATTTTAGCTCGATGATAAGTGGGGCCCACTGCTGGGGCACAGGCATATGAAGACAGATGTGCTGGGTCAGGGCTAACAGAAGTTGATTACCAAGGTGGTAGACTAGGGAGAAGCACTGAAAATCTTCTTGAGAATTAGCTCAGGCAGCATTCACTTCTGGAGTTCACATGGATCTGGTTACTGTGGGGATGGTCCAAAGAAAGCTATTTAGAGAACAGCTGAGAAACCTCCTAATACGGGAGAGGGAAGAAGGGAAGAATGCATCCTGTGCCTCATCCCACCCCTGCAGAAAACAACAACAAAAAAGCCAGATCTAATAAAGCACTCACAATAACAAATATTTTTTGTAAGAATTTCTAACATACTAGCTGTTATGAACACAGGCCTGAATCTGGAGCAGGTTATCTGGGGGAGCGGGGGAAGAAAGAACTATAGATAAATGCAAAGAAGCCATTTTCACTAAATTTTGAAACTCATGGGAACTGAGAAATCCTGCTTTAAAACCCTTCTAACAATGTTAAACAAATGGGAAGTTTTACACCCTGAGAGATCAAGACAATCACAACCAGAGAAGTGCCTTGCCTACCTAAGTAAGGAAGGTAAAGATTACTGTATCAGGCAGAGAGTGGGGAATTGTCTAGCTGCTACTGTAATACTTTGTGAGCCACAATGGACTCCTCCATGTGTATAACACTTTTAATCACATCAGCACTCATCTTCTAAGACTAAGGACATTCTCCTGCATAAACACACTACTGTTGTCAAAGCTGAGAAAAATTATAATATTTCCATAATTTCATCTCATATTTTATCTATAATCAGATTTTTCCACTTCTCTCAAAGTGTCTTTCATAGCTGTTTTGCTACCTGAACCAAGATCTAATCAAAGTTCATGAGTTGTTTTAGTTTGTTCTTTCCAGATCATTTTTAGTTTGTAATTTTGGAATAAATTTAGACTTAGAAAAAGATTTACAAAGAATTCCTATACATCTTTCACCCAGATTCCCCATATGTTAACACTTTACCACATTTGTTTATCAATCTCTCTACACATATATACACACATTAGTATTTCTTTTTGAACCGTTCAAGAGTAATTTGTAGAAGTGACACCTCATAATTTTATGTACTCCATTTTCTTAAAACAAGGGCATTCTTATAAATAGCGATGCATAGGACAATTATCAAAATCAGGAAATTAACATAAATACAGTATTATTACCTAGTATACAGACCTTATTCAAATTTTGCCAGTTGTCTCAGTAATGCCCTTTATAACAACAGAAAAAATATATTTTCTGCTTCTGGAGTACATGTTATGTATAGTTGTTTCTTTGATTTTCTTTAATCTGGAACCATTCCTTGGTCTTTCTTTTTCTTTCATGACCCTGGTAGTTTTGAAAAGTTGAAGAATATCGGACAATTTTAATCCAAAGTGGCCCTTGATTTCCATTTGTCTGACGTTTCCTCACAATTAGATTCAGGCTTTGCATTTTTAAGCCACATGTCAAATTGTGTCCTTCTCAGTACTTTATGTTAAGGAGACACATAATGATGCTAGTATCCCATCACTGGCAATGTTAACTTGGTGATGTTAACTGGTGATGATTACTTGGTCTAGCTGGTTTGTCAGGTTTCTTCATTCTTAGGCTACTGTTTTTACCTTTGTAATTAATAAGTAATTTGTTGGGAGATACTTTGAAACTATGTAAATACCCTGTTTCTCATCAAACTTTCACCTACTGGTTTTTAGCAACCATTGATTTTGCCTGAATCATATCCAAATAAATTTTATGCTCTTGACTAGGACGTTTTGGGTTTTTTTTTTTCTCTCCTAAATAACTTCACAAACACTTATTTTATAAATTTACTTTACTCAAAGGTTTTTTTTCACCAAAATTATAGCTAGTTGGCTCAAAAAATTTTTTTGGTATATTCAGAGACCAGGTGTTGCTGTGTCTCTTCCTCCTCACATCTTTTCTTTGGACAGGTGCTGCTTTTTTCCCACAGCTTTTATTGGCTTAAGCCATCAGTTTGTTATGTAAGTTATTTCGCATGACATTTCTGCTTTGTCCTAGTTTTTTGCCTGCTTGTTCCTGGTTTTAAACAAAAATCTTTTCTTTGTAATGACCACATCCTTCAGTCCATCCATTTCTATTTCTTTAGTTTAGGTGTTTGACATCTCTCTTGGTAAAAGGCTTTCCCATTTTTGTTGTTAAGTCCAATGGCATTTATTTTCCAAATCTGTTATTTGTTTTACTTATCCTCCCTTTTTGTATCTCTCCCCTTTTAGCTTTTGAAAATCACCTTCTTCAAGCTATTTTATTTATATTTGTTTATGTATTTGGATCAACCTATTAACCAAAATCAAGGCACTATAAATCTTTCAGTAGGGCTACTGCAGTTTGAAGTCTGCTTTCCAGTGGTTGCCATCTTCTTCTGTCTTAAATGTTAAACTTAGAATTATAAATATTAGAATAAGGAAATTCTGCACTGTTTCTGTCTACCCCTCTGCTTCCAGGAAACTGACTTGTGTTCATTATCTGTATTATTGTTAAGTTGTGTTTCTCCAATATTTTCAACAATTTCTGTTTGTCTTCCAAAACAACTGAACTCATTTTTAAAAATTAATTTATTCATTTTCCATTTACCTCAGACTGCCCCCGACCTCTGTTACTAGCTGTCAGGTTCATTCTTACTGGGACTTATATAGTATGGTCATTTTTCCCTTTCCTTTCATTTTAATTTTAATATGTTTCCCAGGTAACAATCCATTCAATTAGAGGTTCTCAAACTTCAATGTGCCTATCCTTTCTTCCCTTTTAGAATCCCCTACCCTTTGACCATCTCCATAGCTATGTTTATGTTGCCATGAAAGTTCCACATAGTATCCCTCATAAGAAAGACTAAGTAGATTATAATTCTCAAACTTGAAATCTTATATATTGTAGTTCTCAAACTTGAAACTTTCTATGGCTGCACATCATAAAAAGACGCTCTTAAACTATCTATTAATACCATTTCTTGGGCCATATACCATGTATTTGCCTATCCCAGCTTTAGCTCTTGTCCTCTATGGAATCAAGTGTTCTGCAGAAGGAATGCTGTGTGTTGTCTGTTGCATGTGGAGACGGGATGGGGAACATGGCCACAGATAGCTTCTGAAGTCTTAGAAATTATGTGCAGATTTTTGTGCATTTCTCTTGAGAGAGAGCTTATAGTTTCATCAAATTCTTAAGAGCATCCTGCCTCCCTTTCTCTAATTTTGGTTCAAGTTCATATTCTCCAGTCCAAAAGCTAACCAGGCTAGTTTTTCTGCATTTTAGTGTCTGAAGAAGTAAAGCATCAATCCACTGCATCTTCCTTCTGCTGTGCCATTCCTGAAGTGGGCACAGGCTTAGCATTTGCCAGGTTAATGAAATTCTAAATAGTTCTCTTGGAAATTTTGGGTTCTTTTCTCATAATATAATCCCTCAAGGGAACCCAGTTTTACAACTTGAAGATCTTATCAATTCCTTAATTCCTGGGGTTTTAATTACTGACTTGGATTCACACAGTCTTGTCTGTAACCACTCTGTCTGTTGGGTAATTGCTCTCCACCTTTCATAGATAAATAATTTTAAATTCTTTTCCCTTACAAGTGTTTTTCTGGGGTGCTTCTCCCCTTCCAGAAGCTGCATAAATGTTCTCTCCCCTCTTCCTTCTGTCCCCTTTGCCTTCTGCAACCCATATGGAAGGCAAAACAGACAAGTTAAAAATGTTTGTCTTATTTCCCTTTTTGTCTTCTGCATCCCCAGCCACGACTTTTTTAAGCTGCCTTCCTCTATCCTGCCCCAGTTTTTCAAATATGTTCTGTCTTTCCTTCTTTCAAATTTCCCACTTGAAGCCGACACCTGACACTCATCAAAATCCTGAACCAAAACAAAAAATGCTGAGATGCACATTCCTAAATTTGCTCATTTCTACTCTTACTGCTCTTAGCCACAGATTCCTTGTCACTTGCGCTTTGCCCTAGCTAAACCCTAACCAGGTTTTCATATCCTTTTCATTTCTCCTCCCATTCTTGCTCCATTATTTTTTGCTCATTTCTATGCCACTCTCCTTTCAATACACTGCTGTCTCTCATTTCCATTTCGACATTCTCTCCTTTCTCCACAAATTTTCCTCCCTGCTCATCACCCACTGGTAGCCCCTTTTAATTCCTTTTCAGTATGTTCCACTCACCTAAATGGAGGTTATTTATTTTGACATAATCCCTGTGAGGTAGTGAGAGCAGATGTATTATATATGCTTTTTCACAAAGATAATAACTGAAGCTTGCAAAGTTTAATCTACTTGTCTAACATAATATAACCATTTGCCTTAAGAGTTATAGACCCAAAGTCTCCTTGTCATAGTTGGTTTATCTAATAATCCCGTCTCCCTCTTGAAACTAAAGATAAAGACAAGAAATTGACTCTATTAACTGTTTTTCTCAAGTCATATCAACATCTGTGTGCACCTTTCTAAAAAAATAACTTTTATATTTTTGCAACAAGTAAAACATGCAATCCTTGGGATGTCCCTGTACAAAAATCTTTGTCCAGAAGTTGTACCAGTTAATTATTTAACATTGCTTCTTTTAAAAAGAGTCGGATGTTTTAACATATCTAAAATTAGGTAATGGAAATAGGATTTGCTGTCATCACTAGGAATTATATCTGTTGTAGGAGAGGTTATAAAAAATCTATAGGACATCTTTCCCCTTCAAAGTAGTTGCTGAATTAGAGGCAAATCTAAGTGTCAAACCTGTAAAAATTTGGAGAAGGGTGTCTAGACTTTTTCAGACATAAGAAGAAAGTGGCAGTAGTTGAATGCTGTTAATCATTCTCTTGAGTAAAGAATATAAGGACCTTAGAGTAACCCTTGGTTGCTTTCTTGATGTCCTGAAATTTCTGCTTAACTGTTTAATTTAAAAGAAGCAAAACTTATGTCCAGTCTAGAGAAAGGGCTCACCACTAAATTTGGTAGGCACCTATCAGAGTTGTTTCCAAATCCCACAATTGGTGAACATTGGTACCACAACTTTGGCAAGGTCTCTAGGCCCAAATCTAATGCTCTTCTGATATATCTCCACCACACTGGTAATATTACTCCTTGAAAATGGTTCCTCCACCAGGCTGGTGTTTGAATATGTACCGCTTATATTCAGAAAGACTTAACACATATTTTCTGAATAATCTTAAGTCACCTTAGAAACAATGCAATGAATATTTTCTAAAAGTAAGTAGAGCTTCAAATAAATACTTTGATGAAATGAAAAGAAAATAATAAATATGGTTCTATTACATTACAGAATCTTTTATTGACTTTATTCACTCACATTTAAGCTCTTTACTTATTCTTTTGTCCCCCACTGGCCCAAAAGAGACACTATTCACAGCATGACTGAAGAAAATGTCTTACTGAAGGGATAGGTGAACATACATTCCATTTACATGCTGATTATTAAGGAAGTGAAAGCCACTAAGCTTTTTCATATTTTCACCTTTTTACAAATGTAACATTTTGCCTTGTAATTTCCTATGTGGAACTTTCTCTCCTCTGAAGCTAATTACAGTACTGGTCAAAATCTGAAAATCCTTAACTCTTGATTTCCTTGTTCTTTTCAAAATCTGTCACTATCAATACATGTGTTTTAACAGAATCCATATTTCGTATTTTTGTTACCTTATTTTTTGTGTATATCCACTGTACATATCATGCATGGCTTTTGGCATTCATATCATGACAAAGGATAATCAGTTTTCTTTTAGTTTAATTTTAGAGCCAGAATTTAAGACATCATCATTTGAATGTCTTCCAGTGTTCTCCATTTTGTTTATGGTCTGCCAATGTTCAGAATTGTTCAGGAATGTTTTTATAACCCAGTCGTCAGCAGTGGTAGAAAGCATCACTGACAGATGCAGCTCTGAATGACTTTATATCCCACATCACGTATAAGGAAACAATCACAGTAGTTGATATTTGTGCCTCTTAAGCTGTTGACCTTACAGTGAAAGGAAGAGAGAGGGAGGAGAAGGAAAGAGAGAAACGGAAGGGAAACTTTATTCTCCCACAGCTAAAAAAAAAAAACCTCTAAATTCGTAGTATATCCCTGCAATAATGTAACACAGCTGGTTTATAAAATGACAAGAACAAATAGATCACTTATCTTTTAAAAAGTAAATGCTCAGGAAAAAAAATGAGAAACTTTCAAATTAGAAAATTATATAAGAGAGGGCAATTTGCTGAGTGTTTTTTTAAATCACAATAATTGATGTCATGTTGTAGCTATTCATTGACCAATAGCTGATGCTCAACTTGCATGCTTCCCTCTGTTCTTATATATGATTTCTGTTAACATCAGATAATGATCTGTATGAAATGGGGGAAAACAAGATTATAATCTGCTTAGGGCTCTATTAAATATCCATTTACTCTAATTATTATCTATTTTGCTAGGATATCAGAATAACCATCATTGATGGAAAAAATTATAATACATGTAACTCCTATTAAATATCCATTTAGTATCTATTCTAACTATGCACCAGATTATCATAATGGTTCATTTAAAGCTGGTTTACAAATATACACATGCCAGAGTAGAAATAACATGTTCTGGCAGGATAATAAGAAATAGGAGTCCATTATACTGATTTAGTTTCTCAAATGACCAAAAAAGATAGCTAGTATAAAATGTCAATTGGTGTAGGTAACATTTATCCACAAACATTTTGAGCTATAGATGTACTTAAATAATTTCATGCATTTCTTCATTTTCAAATATTAAAAATCCCATGTTGAGAACTTTATCCTTGGTGGAAAGTGAACTGATGTAAACATTTGGAGAGAAGAGAAAATACTATATCTCTGAGTTTGGTCATTCTGCTTCTCCACTTTCAGGAACCATTCATAAATTGTCCTTTAGTAAATATTTGGGGATTATGAGATTGAAAAAGAATTGGGTAGCTGCACACACACAAAACTGGGGAGAAAAAAATCATGTTAAAAAATTTAAAAGGGCCAGGCGCAGTGGCTCACATCTATAATCCCAGTACTCTAGAAGGCCAAGGTGGGTGGATTACTTGAGGTCAGGAGTTCAAGACAAGCCTGGCCAACATGGAGAATCTCCATCTCTACAAAAAATAGAAAAAAATAGCCAGGTATGGTGGTGCATACCTTTAATACCAGCTACTTGGGAGGCTGAGGCAGGAGAATTGCTTGAGGCTGGGAGGCGGAGGTTGCAGTGAGCCTAGATCATACCATTGCACTCTAGCCTTGGTGGCAGAGCAAGACTCTATTTCAGAAAAAAAAAGAAAGAAAAAAGAAAGAAAAAATTAAAAAGCAGGTGGATAATTTACATTTTATTTCTATAAATACATTAACAGCTTGCATGCCATTTTCCAGAACTGCCTCCAATACCACTTATTGGATTTTTTCTGATGTTTCTTAAGAGGACTAAATGCTACCCAAAAAATTACTTTCTAAAACACATGTTTTCCCAGAGTGTATGGTAGGAAATGCCCTAAAGAGTGGAGAAGCAGTAGCAGCAGAGGTCAGGTTGCTGGGAAAATCAGTTTGGGAGGTTCTCACATAATCTATTTTTCTCTCAAAATATGTAACATGTATTAGTATACGAATGACTCTGCTGTAAAGCAGATTATTAACTTTGTCTATTCTAGCTTTTCTCAAACCTAGTTTTGATTTTTCTTTGTACTTTTTTAACCTTTTATTTTAAGCTACTGATTTTATTTTGCCTCTTAAAAAAAAAAAAAAAAAAACTCTTTTCACCCTAATACTCTTTAACACATTATGAGAACTAATATTCTCACTTTGGGTGAGACTAGGGTTGGAGCCTTTAGCTTTCTTCTTAATGGTCCTTTATTACCTTCACTTCATATCATCACTAGCTCTTCAAGATCTTTTATCAGTGATAATTATAACAAAATTATATCAAGTAATCACTTCCACATATACCACAGATACTTGGGTATGTGGATAGAGTCTTATCATCATTGTTTGTTTATGATGAGGAAATCTTAATACAGTAGGCTAATAAGAAATTAGTTGTACATTTAATACAGTTTTGAAATATAGGCCAGAGTACTAAATAGGTTTTCTCTGGGAATAGTTTGTTCATTCGTTTGAAGCTTTTACATATTCAAGAGACAATGGAAACTTCTGCCTCACTTCTGCATTCTGAAGGAGTTTTTGTGGCACTCAGAAACACATATCCTTGCCATCAGCCCTAGATATTTTTAGGCCTAGTTTTTATAGTTCTATAACTTCCTGAAAAGCCAAGCATTCAGAAGCTCCCTGGTATGCACCTATACCATAATCCCATCCACTAAGGGCTGTGGACCACATCCACTCTCCTAACAGACACGGATGAGAAGCAGGTGCAGGTAGGCCACTCTTATCCCAAAATAATGTGTGTATCTTACTGGGTCTTCTAAATCCAGTACCATTTCCTCTCTTCAGTATGTTTTGCAATCAGTCAGAGAAGAGTGGGACTGGAAATCCTGGAAAGAAACCTAGAATGTGAGTTGCTAAATATGAACCACTAGCACTAGCAGTGTTTTCTGAAGCAGATTGGTTGCTCCCCTCTGCCTCAGTTCCCTCAGAAAAGGGAGATAATGAGCCTTGTCATCACAGGTTTGCCATGACCAAGAGTCATTTTCTAAGCCCCTCAATCTGTAAGGCATTGTGTGCTTTTTTAGAGATATAAAAATTAATGTGGCATGGCTATCACACAACTTACAAGGATACTATGAAGATAAACACAGAGTTATAACATTTTATTATTTCATTTTATATAAATTGATAGTCTATGTTAATCTATTTTTGTCCCATAATAAAGAAAATATTTTCGATAGGATTTTGAAGTGCCCCAGGGTTTTAGTTGTTTTTTTTTCCTGCTGTTTGAGGGTTCAATATGTCACAACTCAGGTGGTTTGTATGTTGTGGCTTACTTTTGTAGCTATAGTCACTTCAGGAAATGTTATAAGAAAAAGTTTTATATTTTGAAAATCCTTGTTTTAGGTGAAAAGAAATTGATGTTTAGAATTGGCTGCACATGAAAATGAATGAACGAATGTTTAAAAAAATAAGTATATTTTTAAAGTAGGTTGTTACTGTAGCTTACAGTTCATAAAGTTATTTTTAGGAAATCTAGAAGACGTTACTCCTGCAAAAAGTATGTTTTACATTTGCTAACAATAAACAGGATGCTTGACTGGATCAAAGTAGACAACTTTCTGAATTATCTGGTTTTGTTTAGTAATTTATTACTAGAGTTCTGGCTGATGTTCACTTTGTATGTGCACATTCTTTCATGTTTAGAGTGGTTCAGAGGTAAGATTAATGAAAATCTTTCAGTTGAAAATTATGCAGTAGAGGATTTAGCTACAATTAAAGTAACTGCACACTACATTTGCCTCTCTTAAGATAACCTCAGACTATTTGATAATTTATGAATTTATAAATCACATATTAGAAAATTACCTTGAAGCACTGCATGTTAATTTCACTAATTCAGTTTCTAAGGGTAATGTTTTGCTACAGGTTACTCCAAAATCAGCTTAAATCATGTCATATGGATGACTATTAAGTGAACAAATTGAAATTAGCATTTTGCAGCATATTTTTTCCCTGTAGCACCTAGCCAAAAATCCATATAAAACATTTATTTTTAAAAGAGCTTTAAGAGCCTTTTCATGTTATTCTAGTCAATTTGCCAATACAGCTGGTCCCTCTAGCCATACAATGGACAGCCTTCTAGCAATATCTCTTCTCTAGTTGCTCAACATAGAAAATCAGTAATTCATAAAAGAGTTCAGGGTTCAGTCAAGGCCAGACTTTTGAATTTTCCGTCTTGCCTCACAAAAAAATTACAGCCTGAATGCCTTGCTCTGATGTAGAAAAAGCTCTAGAATACAAATTGATGGTTGAAACACTCTGCAAATCTCAGATGATGAACTGAGCCTTACAGATCCAACAGACGTGGGTATCTGGTAAAATTAGCTGACATGCGCATCTCTGTCACAGGACTGATGCATTGATGTGATCCTCTCTGCAGGAGGTATCTGTTCTTGTAAGAAAATGAGGAACTCAAATTGATGAGGTCCTTGCTATTAAGTTTTAATTTTAATCACCTTGGGAACCATAGGCTCCACATCCATTTTGGCATTTTCTTTGTTTACACAAAGGGAACAACTTCAAAGGGCTCATGCCCTAGTATTCATACCAGCCTCATCACACAGAGTTGTGGTTTTGATGTTCTTGTTCCCAATTTATTGCTACGGTCCGAGTACCTGGGTACCATGGTGATAAAGTGCCATTGAAATACATAGGTAATCAGCCAGTGTACGGGAGGATTGATTTTCTCTTTCATTTTCTGAACAGACAAAAGCAGTCCTCTCAGAAGTAATGGGAGTGAGAGGACACTTACTATTTACTTTATGAGAACAGTGATGATAAAGCCAAGATGCCATTTAATTAATAACTTTACTTTGGCAGTGACTATCTCCAGAGACCAAAAATATTGGAAACCTTAATTGACCTCCCAACATATAGAACACAGACCTCTCTTTTTTCTTTTTAAAATTGAAAATGTAGAAAAATATAGAAAATATAGAAAAGACAAATCATTTGCTCTCAAGATGACTTCAGGACCGTAATGGAATTGGAACCAAGACTCAAAATGCTTGAATTTAGAGGTAAGACCACTTTGTACAGTGTGTCTTATTACAGATAATGATCCTCTCTTTAATCACTCATCTGTCCTGAAAAGCATATTGCAGTTTAAAAGAGGCCACGCAGTCTGAACTAACTACAAAGAATTTTTTTAAGGTCTTTTAAATATTCAGATGCATACACTTCATTTGAAATGTTGGCAGCTTTGCCTTTCACAACTATGACCCAAATTCTTCCTTCAAACATTTTAATTGAAGCCAAATCACTTCACTTTCTGCTTTTACATAATAGTGTAGCACACTCACTGCTGTGACTGTAATCATGGAAAATTTGGCTTCTGGCACTTTTGCTCTATTAGCCTTCAGTCTTTTTTCCCCCACATTTAATTTTTCATTTTGCTTGCTCATATTTTAATATTATGTGTATTTTCTCTAATTCATATATTGTTTTTTGCATCATTTACTACCTCTTTGAAGTTTTTAAGGTAATTTCTGCTCATTTTTTAACAGATGCATTGAGGTATATTTGACATTAATAGCCTGCATATATTGAAAGTGTATAATTTAATGTTTTATATTATGTATACACGCATGAAATCACTTAAAACTGTGAATATATCCATCACTACTCCCCCAAATTTTCTCATGATTCTTTGTAATTCATACCTTCTCCCATCTCCAGCCCTTGCATCCTCAGGCAACCACGTATCTGCCTTCTCTCTCTATAGATACGTTTGGTTTTCTAGAATTTTATAGAAATGGAATTATATAATTATAGAATTATAGAATATATTCTCTGTCTTGTGGCACTTACTCTTTTCATTATCATCTTCTGTAGTAGCTAGGAGTGAGGAGAAGAAAAGAGACTGAACTTATAAGTTCTTTTGCCCCTTGTTATTAAAAACTTTTTTGGAAAAAGATATTGAATGCTGTGTTTCAGGATTTCACTTATGCTTCCTGTCCCCATTCTGTGTTCCTTGTTATCATGGATGAGTAGGGATTGGTAATAGTGGGAAAGTACAAATAGGCACATTTAAATATCAGATTCTGCCTTCTAAATCTGTTAATGTGTTTTATCAGTGAATACTCAGAACATATGTGAAGTACATTTCTCAAGAAGGAAGGCCATCTTCCTGAAGAATTTGTCATTATAATAAAGATTTAGAATTTTGAAATTGGTTAAACTATCTAATAAAGTTGGTTTTGTTGCTGTTGAGGTTAAAATAAGCTGTTGCCGAAACTCTCATGAACTTTTGTATTATTCATCCTTCATCCTTAAGATTAATAAGTTTTACAAATTATTTGTTTTTGGATTTCATCTTGTCAAAGACTTGATATGAGTTATAGCTGAAGTATTATGTTACTAAGACATGACTTTTTAGAATTGTGTGGTAAATTAATTATGTTATTCACAAGAGCATCTTTAGTAAGACATAACTAACACATGATATCTATGGTACAATAAATAAAGAGAATACATACTGTGATACAGTATCCCTTAGTATCTTTTTTTTTAGAAAAAGAGAGAAAAGGAGAAAGAAACAGCAAAAGAAAGAAAAAACAGAATGAAAGAGAGAAAGAAAGAGGAAGAGAAAGAGGGAGAGAGAATGGGATTCTTGTTTTATTGCTCGGGCTAGAATGCAGTTTAAAAATGGGTATTAAAAAACAGTTTTATGCCAATAATTGTGCTTAACAGTGGAGACAGGAAGGAA
>CAUYQU010053362.1:0-80960 GCA_963574635.1 Cheracebus regulus
TCTTTTTCTAAAATCTCTTCCTCTTTCTCTTTCATTTTTTCTTTCTTTTGCTGTTTCTTTCTCCTTTTCTCTCTTTTTCTAAAATCTCTTCCTCTTCCTTTCTCTCTTTCATTCTTTTTATAAAAAAAAAAAAAAAAAAAAGAATGACTTGAGAGGGAATATCTGTTAGCATCTGTTAACTTGGTGATCTACACAGAATGCTGAGGGACTGTGTTACAGGAGCTTCTCCTCCAGGGTCCGCGAGGGGCGTGGTTTCAAATGCAGGAATTTCCTTTGCACACCTCCGCCACGCCTCCATGCTGGAACCAGAGGGGTTTCAAATGCTAAGCTCTTTGTCTGAGTTCAGCGGAAAGCTCTGGAAGGAGGGAGCTCTACAGAGTCGTGGACCAAGTAGCCAATCCGATATCAGAGTCAAAGATCAATCACTGCAGAGGAAGTTTGAAAGAACTCCTCTCACTGGACGAGAACATGAATGGGGAGGGAATAACTCAAGGATTAAAACTCCAGCTGCTTCTACCTATACGAATTCCTTCTCTGGGTCCCCTCTCACGACAGCGTGGGAGCTGTCCTCTTTCTCTCTCTGTCTAATAAATCCCTCTTCCTTAAAAGCGTTTGGGTCCACGATGTTTATTCCAACGACAAATTCACCACGTCTCCGGGGCCACTTTCCCCATTCTTTGGAGTTAGAGAGGTGCAGAACCTCTTTGCAACTGGGAGCTGGATATGATCCCCTGGTTACAATGCCTGACTGAATGAGAACCTGCCTTTGGGAGGCTTGTACATTCATAAGAAACAGAATTGCTTCTTTTTCTTAAAGCAGGCAGTGTTTTGGTGAAGAACGTGGGCTCTGGGACAAAGGCCATTTGCTGGTTATTTTCTCTTGTCAAGTTAATTAATGATCACTGTGCCTCAGTTTTCTTCTCTGTAAACTGTGGGTAGCCAGACCTCCCTGAAGGAC
Source organism: Cheracebus regulus (assembly GCA_963574635.1). Classification (NCBI taxonomy): domain Eukaryota; kingdom Metazoa; phylum Chordata; class Mammalia; order Primates; family Pitheciidae; genus Cheracebus; species Cheracebus regulus. The sequence continues at coordinate 959 of CAUYQU010053362.1, forward strand.
ACTTGCCGCAAAGCAGGGGCAAAACGGTGGAGGCCAGGGACGTCCCAGAGGGACCAGTAACATGTAGTGGTGCCAGCGGCAGCTCTTGTCCTTGTCCTAGACTTCGATAGGCATTGGGTTTGCTGACGTAAGCACTAAGTAGCAAGCCCCAGCTGTTCCAAACAGATGTGAGACACAGGTTTAAGCTTTGCATTCTGCAGATGACCTTTTCATCTTTGCCCTCATGTGTCCTAGCATCCCTTTCTTTGTGAATGGTGCCTACAGTGGTTTATCCAAACCAGACACCTGAGTCATTCTAGGCTCCTTTGTGCCACCCCTTCCATGTTTCAGCAAATCACTAAATATGGTTTGTTCTACCTTTCTACCTGTGACTTCCGTTTTAGTGTAGGTAATTCTTAATCAGCCTTCAAATTCAGGTCAAATATGATCTCTTAAAGGAAAGTATTCTGTGACTCTCCCTTTCTTAGTCTGATTAAGTTGCCCCTTTTCTTTGCTTCCCCAAACACCTTGTGGCTATTTTAGGAAACAGCATTTCTTGTAAACGTTAATTTAGTTTCCTCCACTAGACTCTAAGCTCCTTTGGACAGAGATTGGGTCTTATTTGGTTTTATATTCCTAACAATTGGCATAGTGCCTCACAAATAACAGGCTTTTAATGTTTATTGAAGGAACCAAAGAAAGTAGGTTTTTGTGAGTTCACCTTGGATCATAAACATGATATAGAACATATTTTTATGGGGAAAATATGTTCTTACCTTCCCAATAACTCAGAGTTCTAAGCTTTAGAGTAGTAGCAGATGTCATACTAAAAGATTGTTTCCTCAGAATCTAAATTATTTTAAAAACTTAATTTCATGTGAAGGTAAATTGCTTGTCTCTGACCTCATCAACATCCCAGTGGCAGGATTTTAAAACATCTTCACTTTGTTGTTTCACTTTTTTCTTGCCCATTTCTGAAACAAAAATGGGACAAAGAGCTCTCTGATGAAAAGTTGTTATTAGCTCCATTTACTAGAAATGATGCATAGGCCCAAGAAAGTCTTTTTGCATGTAGTAAACACATAGTAACCAAGTTAGCTGTGTGAGCCAAAGGTTAACAGCCAAAGTAAAATTTCCAGACCTTAACATTAATTTAAAAAATTCTGTTTGTCAAACTCCATAACTCAAGATAAATGTGATTCTTAGATGTGGATATTTTTGTGGGGCGGGGTGGAGATGTAGTCTCACTCTGTCGCCAGGCTGGAGTGCAGTGGCATGATCTTGGCTCACTGTAACCTCAGCCTCCAGGGTTCAAGCGATTATCTTGCCCCAGCTTCCCAAGTAGCCAGGACTACAGGCTTGTGCCACCGCGTTAGGCTAAATTTTTTTGGTATTTTTAGTAGAGACGGGGTTTTCCTGTGTTGGTCAGGCTTGTCTTGAACTCCTGATCTCAAGTGATCCACCCTTCAGCCTCCCAAAGTGCTGGGATTACAGGCATGAGCCATTGCACCTGGCCAGATGTGTAGTTTTGGTGCTAACTATGAGCATGTTTAGAGCATGAAGCAGATATTCACTTCTGTATTGCCAGCATTTAGCACAATAAATGTTTGGCGAAAGATGAACCAATAATTGAATGATTGTATTTCCTTTTCAGCTTTCATGAGAAATTATGTGATGATCAGATTGTTTGGTTTGATGGCTCTTTTTATTATAAGGATACTTTTTTTATTATTATAGAGCAGAACTGGTTGATGGGCTTGAAATTTTATATTTTTCTTTAATCAGAATATCTACAAACAATCAGTGGAGTATTCCTTTTGGGTTGCTATTTTGAAACAAGAAAATTATGGAATTAAGGGATGAATATTATCTGCTTTATATTGGTTATGTCCTGAAAGAATTGGAATTTGCTGTGGAGCAAAAGCTGAAGATTAAGCAATACATTTTTTATTTTTAAAGTAATACCAGAATAATTGCTAGAATTGTTGTTAGTAATAACATTACTATTATTCATTATTAAATTTCTCATTTTCTTTCAATCTCTTCATCAGGTGTGGCTTGTGTAGAGTAAGGGAGTTTGGAAGGCAAGAAAACTAATTCATAAATTCATTTTTCTTCTTCAATATGCTGTTTGTTTTGATGGTAACTTCATTTATTTCATACACTGTCATTATAATACATTAATTAAGTGTGGGCAACAATAAACCAAGAGCGCTTTCTCTGTTGTGATGCTTCTTGTTGCAAAATTTGTGGGCTTTCATAGTTCAGGAAATCTTCCTACACAACTGCTTTGAAAATTACAAAATGTTGGCTGGGCGTGGTGGCTCACACCTGTAATCCTAGCTCTTTGGGAGGCCAAGGCGGGCGGATCACAAGGTCAGGAGATTGAGACCATCCTGGCCAACCCCATCTCTACTAAAAACACAAAAAATAGTTGGATGTGGTGTTGTGGGCCTGTAGTCTCAGCTACTCAGGAGGCTGAGGCAGGAGAATTGCTCAAACCTGGGAGGTGGAGGTTGTAGTGAGCCAAGATCATGCCACTGCACTCCAGCCTGGGCGACAGAGCGAGACTCCATCTCAAAAAAAAAAGAAAGAAAGAAAGAAAGAAAATTACAAAGTGTAATTACTCTTGAATTGTTTTTAAAGGAAAGAATGAAACACTGCACCTGAAAGTCTATTAAAAGAAACTAGGAGGGCTATTGGGTTCAATTGCTAATAGCCTAATAGTGTGTCCTGCACATCTTTCTGTGCCATGAGAGGGGTAAAATTTTGAAACTTAAGCCCTGAAGCACTTTGCCAGTGTAAACAGGTTTCTCATTGGGGCAAATTGCTTACCTGGAGGTGCATGAATTGGGATCAGCTAGAACCTTACACCTTGTATATCTTACTATGCCAAAGGTATCATTCACTTAGTAAGATAAATTTTACTTTTTTACCTGGTTAGTAGAGATAGAATCAGAGTGGATAGCACACTGAAGTCATTGTAGCCTTCAAGGCTCTCGTTATTTCCATTGATTCATTCAGTGAATATAGGCTAGGTACTATACTATATGCTTAGATATAGTCAAACCCATGCCAGATTGATTGACTGATTGATTGATTGCCTTTTGTAAACTTGCAGTGTAGTGAAGCCACTGTAATGTAGAAGAGAGAGTGATTAATGTTTGGGGGAGAAAGCAGAAAGAGTTAGTCTTCTGCACTTTGCATTTAAGAGGTCATTAGCATCCAAAGCAAGAGTACATTTAGTGCTTAATGATGTCACAGTACATATTATGAAAGATTGGAAATTTGGGGAAATGGAGATGATAGTAAGTATAAAGGGTTTTTTTCTAGCAATCTGGCTATTAAGGGATAAATAAAGTGTTGTAGCTAGAGGTGAATGAGGTTAAAGGAGGGTTTGGTTAAAATAGAAGACTCTCAGGCTGGGAGTGGTGGCTCACACTTGTGATCTCAGGCTTTGGGAGGCCACAACAGGGGGACTGCTTGAGGTCAGGCGTTTGCGACCAGCGTGGGAAACATACTGAGACCCTGGGTCTATGAAAAATAAACAGAACAAAAAATTAGCCAGGCATGCTGGCATAGCTTCTGGTGGAGCAAAGGCAAGAGCATTGCTTGAACCAAGGAGTTCAAAGCCATAGTGAGCTATGATCATACCACTGCAGTCCAGCCTGCGTGACAGAGCGAAACTCTGAAAATCAGTCAGTCAATCAAAATATAATAAAATGTATTTCCTTCCCTCCCTCCTTATCTCCAGCAGGGTTTTAGGCTGAGGGGAACTAGTGAGTGGGAAGAAAATGAGACTGAAGAAAAGGAAGTACAGTTTATGAATGTTGGTGCTATCCATAAAGGAGACAGAGAGGTTGTAGAACACAGGAAGATGAACGGATGGTCTGTGTAGGAGGAGTGTTCCTCTAAAAAGGGGGTAGAATTTGAAGGTTAAGGATAATGCTGTTTATAGGGGTTGGGTAGGAAGTTGGTAGCAGGGCTGTGGCTTCTGTTTCCTCTGTGAATTTGGAAGCAAGATCATCTGAGGGAGAAGCACACACAGAAGGTTGGTGCCTGAGTAGAAAGTTGGAAGTTTGAGAGAACTTTCAGACCATGTGATATGGTTCCAGGGCCACATGCAACTACAAGAGTAAATTGGACATCATATATGTATAGAGAAAACACTCCCCAGAATTTGTTTCATTATTTCCTTCATCAGAGCTTAGGAACCTAGTGTTATAAAACATGAAAATAGCTAACGTTTATTGAGTGCTTACTTTGCACCAGGCACCTTATGTGTGGAAACTCAGTCCTCAAAACAATGTGAAATAGCTCCTGTCATTACCTAGTTTTACCATCCCCATTTTGCAGATGTGACTGAGAAAGTTTAAAGCTGGGTGACAGGATGAGACTCTGTGCTTGAAAACAACAACAAAAATACGTAATGTTAATTCCAGGTAAATTTATTTCTGTAAGGATACACTCACGTAATATAGCCTGATCAGCAAAATGAAATTTGCTTTCATTCAAAAGCCTTTATTGAGGAAGTATATCTAATCAAATGAAGTTGTTAATCTTCTCTTTAGAATGAAATTATATGGAATTAAATGAGAAAAATCATCACTCAGTGCCTAAAACATAGTAAGTGCATGAGGAATACTGGTTCGCTTGCTTTTCTCTCTACTTTGTTCTGAATAAACATCCAGACTGAGGTGGCATTAGTCTCAAGGCACACAACTCTTGCTTTACCAACTTATAATAGTTTAGGATGAAAATAGCAACAAGATGGCACTTCCCGTGCTCTCTCTTCACAGAGCAAGCTCCTCCAGGTCAGTTCTGAGTGTCCTTGTGGCTGATCTGTGGACCACGCCCTTGTCCCCAGGATGTGTTAACAAACACTCTCTTCCCTCCACTTCTCTACATCATCATCCCTGCTCTCCAGATGCCAGGTGTCCTAGGCTGCCCTCTGTTCTGGATGTGGGCTGCCTGCTGGGAACTTCTGTTATTTTGTCACCAGGCACTTTCATGTTTATTTTCTATTCCAGCAGCCACTGGGCTGAACCATTCACTTCCAGGGAGCTTGTTTTTCTTCATAGACTCCAAAGGAAGTAATTCTGTCTTGAGCTCCCAGAAACAGCATTCTTAGTGAAGAAGTTTTTCATTTATTGTCATTTTGGCTCCCACATCCCAGAGTGCTGACCTCTGACCTGGGGGTTAGAGTGGTCCACTTGAAATTTCCTTCTTCTCTTTATTTCTCCATTTTCTTTTGACCACATCTGTAAGCATTTACTTCTTTCCATTACATTTTCCAGAAGATCTTGGCTCTTGCCACAGGAAGATCCCTGGAGAGCAGGCCTGCTAGAATGCCAGACAGGCCTAGATATGTCTCAGTCCCTGGGAATGCACAACTAGGCTCTTAAAATACCTCTCTATGGTATTGAATGTACTTCTGGGCTTGAAATGGGCCTTAAAGATACTTGGGTAGTTAAGGAAAATTATTTGCTTATCTAATCAGGTGATGTTCGAATCTGTCTACTGGTGGAGTGAGGATTGTGGGGAAAGGATAAACAAATATTTATTGAATAGATACTGAATGTGAGACTGTAGGCTATGTCCTTGACAAGTATTATTTTATGTTTTCTTTCTTACAGTAGTCTTTGAACATAGGTTTGTTATCCTCATTTCACAGATGGGAAAACTGAACGTCAAAGAAATTAAAGTTACTTGATTCATTGTATTAAGTAGAAGAGCCAGGATTTTAAACTGCTTGGCCCTGAACCCCATACTTTTTGTATAATTATCCAAAAAGAGGAGTTCGATTCACTGTGTAACAGGAACTCCATCCATCCTACATGTAGAAGGACACAATGTATTGAAAGTAGGGGAGTTTGGGGTTCTTTTTTCACCTCAAGGAATATTTTATGAGTAATAACTTCTGTAGAGTATCATTTCAAGCTGGAGCCTTCTGGAACAAGTCTTCCTCCATTATCTTCCTCCATTATCTTTTTGGATAGTAAGCTGGGGGCATGATGTTTAAGACCTCTTGAATTTTTGGCGGGGCTCTAGAGGGGAAGTGAGTAAGCCATTGGGATATCACTGTGGTAATGTAGACAGGGTTTTTTGGTTCTCTCTCCCTCCCTGTGGCCTTTATCCCATGTCCCCTCGAACCCTGGACTTTCACAGCTGGATCAGACATTTCCTTTCTTGGACAAATAGACTCACTTCATCCCCTCCATAGCTGCAGAGGAGAAATTCTTGGTTTGGGTCCCAGTTTTTCTATATGGGTTATTCTTGTGCTTTATGTAGACATTAGTCTACAGAAAGAAACATTAGTATAGTATGTAGAAAATTACAATATAGTAATAAGTCATTTTAACCAACAGATATAAAACATGCTTCAGCATACCTTTGTAATACTAGGCCTGATTACAGAATGGGAATGGTGGGTGTAGGTGAGTTGTGGTAGAAAATACACCACTTCGGAATAAGGTAAATATAGTTAACTTCACTTTACCAGAGTCATTTTTGTTCCCATAGTTACCTGAGTACTAATTTTTAAACTTCATGTGTCAAGAGTATGGCAGAATGGTGTCAACCTAATGGCCAAGAAATGTGATCTATTTTGAAAAAGAATGGAATATTAATGGAATGTTATGGTTTATAGTATATTTTCTTTGAGTAACATTTTTTTGAAAGTTGAAGTTGTCTGGGAAAAAAGATTCTGTTTTCTTTTGAGACTTAAAAGAATATAACATTCATGTGACAATTTGTGTTTATTCTAATTGTTACTGTGATATTTTCTTCTATAGAATCAATCCCAGTAAGGTAAGTTTAAAAAAAAAACTGAATTTCTTTTTCTATAGCTGTGGATGCAAAGGAACAGAGAGATTAAATGAACTTGCTTATACGCACAGAAGTAAATGGTTGATTCAGATAAAGAATGTATAGAATCATAAATTTCTTAGGGCATGGGTTAAATGGTGACAGAGGGATCTTTGGGTTACACTGGAGACAGAGGGATGATCTTTGCAAATGAGCAAGTTTTGTGTCTTACAGGTTGTGCTTTCAAGGCTAGTCCTTAGAATAGTGATCTCTATTTTGAAAGGGCTGAGGATTTGAAGTTAATTTTAATATTCTGTCTATTTGGCGTATTTTGGGGTTTTGTCTGATGTAGCAGAAAAGTTCCTACACAGAGTAATTTTTAAAACATGATAACATTGGATTAGGGCAGTGAACACACTGTTCCTCTTAATAATGCTTCCAGCTTTTGAATTCATTAAAATAATAAAGCTTGTCTTTATCTGCCTCATTATTTTTAGTGCAGTTCCATCATAGAGCAGAGTTAATCCCTTTGTCAGTGAAGGTAGTTAAAAGTTTCCTTTTGAAAGGAAAACAATTTCTCTTTTGGTTAATCTGATACCTTTCTCTTTAGGGTATTTTGAAACATATTAGTAAAAACAAAATTAAAGAAAAAATTGAGGATCAGTTACAGCAGAATAAGAAACATGGCATAGCATTGTAGTAGACGGAGCAGAGGCCCACTGATGGGGACAGAAATCCTAAATTCTAAGTCCAGCCCTGCTCTTCATTAGCTAATAAGTGCCTCAGACAAGAAGTCACTCAACATTTCTGCATCTCAGTTTCCTCATTGAGAAAATAAGGATTTTGATATAGATCTCCATTTTAGTGCTAATTTTTAATCATTTAATTGAAATGCAGCAAGAGGTATTTTAAAAATCAGGCCTTGCATATTTTTTCATCTCTACTGACCCCACCTCCTCCTCCAGCTACTGTCACATTTCTAGAATTTTCTTCAGAGCAATGATTCTCAAATGACGTGTCTACTCCTTGTCTCTAACTGCATTGCCAAACAGAGTTTTCTGGCATCAGCTGCATTTGTCCTGGGACCCGCCCTGGGTTGTAGGGTTTTCTTGCCACTCACCTGAGAACACCAGGCCAAACCTTCAAGTTCTCCAGGCTAGTTAAGTGCTGCAGAAACTCTGCCCTGGTGTCCTCTGATGGCACAGTTGTAACAGATGTATGTCTCCTTACTTCTTAACAAGTAAAGTGCTGATTGCTGGAAACTTTTAGGGAGGGGGTTAGGATGGCAGTTGTGCTTTTCATTTCAGAAGTCACTTAGTCAGCTTTTCTTTGAGATGGCCTGTGTACCTTGCCTAGCACATTGTTTGTTGAACACCAGGTCTGTATGCCTATGAGATTTTATCTTTTGTTTCTGCCTCCATTTTCCTTCCATTATTTGCCTCCAAATCATAGTGTTATGTGATCTCTGGGGTGTCGCTTTTCTGGCTGGAAACCTCTGTGGCAGGTGGCACCTTTACCCAAGTTCTTGTCCTGTGTCCAGGAAGAATGAGGTACGCAGAGAAGCGGAAGGTGAACAAGGCAAAAGGGAGCTTTATTGAGTGTTACAACAGCTCAGAGGAAGCCCACATTGGGTAGTTCCTCTCTGTAGGCAGGTCATCTAGTGGAGTGTTCAGCTCTTGGCAGAGAGGAGGCCCTGGAGATGGTGGTTCCGCTCCACAAGCAGATCTTTCAGACATCTCTGCAAGTCTCCAAAGCTCTCAGCAGTGAGGGTAGCTCCTGTCTGTAGCTGGTTCGCCCACTGCCTCTCGCTGACCTTCCCTGGCTGAATGTGAGGCTTTTGTGGACCTCAGAGGGGCGGAAGTTCCTGCCGATTGGTCCAGTGTCCACCATGGGAGGCATTACAAGTCCCTACTCCAGTCCTGGACTGGCAGCCTGGCCTGAAGGAGGGGCCTTATGGGGGCTGCCCCCTTCCACCCAGGAATCTGTCTGCCTCCCGCTGCCATTCATGGCCTGGGGCTCAGCCCCAACCCTGCTTGGAGATCAGAGGAGGCACTTGGAGTAGAGAGAAGCCAGGCAGCGGGAGTAGACACCCCTGAACCTGCAGGGATGAAGTGGTGGGGGGTTGTTCCCGCCCCCCCAGGGTGCAGGCTGCTGAGATGCTCCATCTGAATCTGAGGAGTTCCGGCTTCGCCAACTTAGAAAAGGAGAGCTCAGAAAAGGCGGGGCTCCTGCTTGTCCCTGGCTCCTGCCTGCTTCACCGAGTGTGAAGCGCAGGTCTACAGTGGGGAGGCTGCAGCTGTAACCAGGAGGGCAGATCCTGCTTGCTCTTGGTCCCCACCAAGAGCACAGAGAGACTTGGATCCACGGCCGCAGTTTGGGCAGCTGTAGCCCCACACAGGAGGGCAGGGCTCCTGCCTGCTCCACGGAGCAGGAGGGCTGGTCTGCAGCCACGATTTGGGCAGCTGCAGTGGCACCCACCAAGCCCTTGCCCCAACGCAGAAGGGGCAAGGCTCCCACTGCCTCCACCGAGTGTGCAGCCCTAGCTGGCCTCCCTGTTGCAGCAGCTGCTGCCATCAATAGCATGGAATTATAACCACAGAACAAGTCCTGATTCAGTTACTTTCAGCATGTTATAAAGGCATATTCTTCATGGAGGCTGTGTTCCAGCCTCTTTCCCCTGTCTCACACTAAATGAGGGCTGCTCCCCTGGCTGTACCTGTGGCTCATGACATGAATCCTCTGAGGTACAGCCTTTCTCCGGCAATAAATCATCGAAGCTGTTGCTATTCCTGAAGGTGAGCCTTTCCTAGGACTGGGAAATTAAGAGAGCAAGATCCCCTCCCTTCCCTTAGGGTTTGCCTAAGCGGCGTTTATTTACCATGAAAAATGTGTGGTGCAGCCTCAGTTTTAACCTGCCCAGTGAACATATGGACTCAGATGGAAGCAAAATGGTATATTGTAAATACTCTGGATGCTTCCACCACCAGCACAAGAAGTGAGGGGGAATCTAATTATTCTCGAACAGCTTGTCCTCTGCAGAACACTATCACATCTGCCTGCCGAATAACAAACTCCAAAAGCCACACAGAGCTGTCTGCAGGCCACTTTGTCACTTTACTGCAGTGATTAGACAGACACCAGCAGCCTTCACCAAGTGAGGAACAGTTTGGAGCGTTCTTGAAATTTTAAGCTGCTGCTTTCTTTCTTCTCTTCCCCAGTCCTTCCCCTTCCTCCTCTCAGAATTCACTGCGCTATTGTGCCAATTCTAGGTTCATTATAGTATTTGGCTCTGGCTGGCATGGGTGTGTAGGCCACATTGTTTAGATTCTTAGGCAGTTTACCTCCTTTCTATTCTCTGCTTTCTAGACTGGTTCTCCACACTCTGCTTCCCTTCTAGTTTATTCTGTCTTCCTCAGAACTCACCCCCAGGGATGGTCTTCTGTTAGTCCTTTATGCCTTAGCATGCATGGGGTCTCCATACCATCCATTCTGAGAAAGCCATTTGTGTTTACTGTCTGTTTTTTCATTGCTGAAGGAAGGCTGGGTATTGGCACTTGGCGGAAAAGGAGGTTTATTTGGACAGAGGTCTCTTGCCCAAGCCCTTGCCATTAACTCACATGTGCAGTTACATGCTCTACTGAGGTCAGACTCTCATGTCAGTTATGTGCTCTATGGAGGTCAAACTCGCGTGTCAGTTATGTGCTCTACTGAGGTCAAACTCGCATGTCAGTTATGTGCTCTATGGAGATCAGGCGATAAGTGTTTTCTTCTTTTTGGTCCATTTACAGTTCTGAAGCTTGATTCTTTGATATACAAATGTCCTGGGTTGTTGGAAATCCCTAGAAATTTTAGTCTTAGGAGAAGGTCAAAGTGGAAGGTAACATAAGCTGTTTTATTACCTGGATTCTTCTAAAAGGTTACATGTTTATTCACTTCCCTGTTCTTCCTGCATGGTGCACTTTTAGGCTGGTATATTTTCCTTATCAGAGAACATGGCCTGCTTTCTTGTCTTGCCCTTTACCTGTTTCTCCTAGACAGGTAAGCTCCCTGAGGCTAGGGATACCCTCTCTCTTCTTAAGATTATATCCTCAACAATTGGCACTTTGATCAGCATGCAAATACTCAATAACTGTATATTAGAAAACAATAACTGAGCCTGGTTTAAGAGTGATTTAAAAGCTTAAGGGTTGAATATGAGTTTTGAAGTCAGACAGACCTGGAATAAAATTCCTCCCTCTACTCCTTAATATCAGTAAGACACTTTGACCTTTCTAAATCTCACTTGCTCATTTGTATCAGATTTGACCTTGGATTGTCACTATTTCAATACTAACTACTAACATACACTGACCGCTTAGTTTGTGCCGGGCGTGGTCCTCAGCAGTCTACATGGATTGTTTCATTTAACCTCTGTGATATCTGTCAGATGAATGCTGTTATTATTAGCTGCTTTTGTCAGATCAGAAAGTCAGTTTAAGCAGCTTGTACTAATTACTGGATGTTACACAGCTAGAAAGTGGACTGAGTTCACACTCAGTCACCTGATTCCCAAGCCTGTGCTCTTAAGATCTCAGGTTCCTTGAAGGTAGGAACTTTTGGTGAGTATATAGCAGTTAATTGATAATCAAAACAAGTGAAATATAAGAACAGCACTTTAAAACTTGTCTGTAATCCACTGAAGCTCAGATGCCTATATTGCCTTTTAATTGTCTAAGCACTTGCACAAAATTATCTAATATCCCAACAGTTCAATACTATTAGCCAAATTTAATATGTCATAATCATGAGAATAAAAGCTGCTTTTTGTTGAGCTACTCACTGCTAACACTACATATGTTATAACTAATACTCCTGACAGCCTTTTGAGTTGGGTGTTATATCACTTTCATTTTGCAAATAAGAACCAGAAGCTCAGAGATGTTTCTGAACGGATGACGGTCACATTGTAGCTCAGATTAAAATTTGGATTTGAGCCAGGCATGGTGTAGTCTCAGCAACTCGGGAGGCTGAAGCAGAAGGATCACATGAGCCCAGGAGGTCAAGATTGTAGTTTACTATGAAGTTTATTGTGAATAGCCACTGTACTCCAGCCTGAGCAACATAGTGAGACCCTGTCTAAAGAAAAAAGAAAGAAAAACTCAGACCTGATTTTCAAGCCTGTGTTCTTTCCACTATACACAACTATTGGGATGCTTTTGTGAGGCGGTGGGGAAGTTGACTTTCTGGAAGTTTTGTGCTATCCAGATCCAGGAAACCTGATACATGCTTCCTGAATTAGCTATATTATATACACTGCAGAGTAAATTCTGTGGCCCTAATCTTCTATGAGTTGGGAACATGGTGACTGTGTCCAAATGTTTTATATCTTTCCATAAAAGTCAGCAGTTTTCTAAAGGTCTTGTTTATGAACGTTATTAGTTATGCAAAATGGGACTTTATGGATAGTTCTATGAAATGATTCCAATTAAAAAGAAGTGAGTAGATTGCCAGTCAGTGTCAGCTAATTAAATTATGATATGCTCCTGTCATTAACAAGGGCTCTGACTGGAGGAAAAATTTTAAAAAAGCAAATTTCTGAAATTTGTTGACAGGGAGGGTATATTACTTTGCCCATTCTCATATAAATAGGAGAATAAAACAGGAGCTTCCCATTTTGTATCTGAAATAGGGAAATCTGTTATTACTTTATTCTAGGGTATAATTAATCAAATTCAGCTGCAGTATTTTAGATGTTATGATGAAATGGAGTTTCATTAAAAACTGTAGTTTAATAATAATGGATCAGTCATACTGACATTATTACAAACGTAAAAATGAGCTTCAAATGCCAAAAACACATTCAATAAATTTAGTTGAGAAGGGGCTGTGTTAGAATTTTTAGGCTGGTTTAATCTCAGTTTGCCACGAAGAAGAGAAGACATTAGTACCCAGGCTTGCACTGAAGAGTGCCAGGGACATGGCGATGGCAGCATCTCAATCTTTAGTGATACTCTGGCAGGTATATCCAGCAGCTCTCGTCAGCTCGACAGGGAGGCTGTCGATCCGGGCAAGGAGAGCCTTGCTAGGCTGCTTATAAGTACAGTCAGGGAATGGAAAACAAAATCTCCAGCTAAAGTTATAGATCTTCACAGGCTATTCTAGAAGCAGTTTGTTAACCATGCTGCTTTTCTGTGAGGAAAAAAAAATGCCTGACAGGAAAGCGCAAGGCTTTGGGAAAGTTACTTTTTCTGCATTAAATCAAATGTTCAATATCTTGATCTAATGCCCTTCTGTGGGGTCATGTAGTGCATGTAGATGAATGGTGCTTCTAGACATTCTTCTAGACAAAGTCTAGAAATGTCTAGACTTTCTAGACATTATTCTAGACATTCTTCTAGACATGTAGATGAATGGTGCTGACTTAACGGATGGGAGGATCCAGAAGCATAGAGGCTGGGAGAATGTCTTATGGGGTCCCAAGCATCAATAAGCAGAATCCAGAATTTAGACCTTACAAATTTGACATTTATGACAATTCACATAATGCTGCTTTGATTGATATTTGACTGATTGGAGGCAGGGTCTTGTTCTGTTGCCCAGCCTGGAGTATAGTAGCACAATCATAGCTCACTGCAGACTTGACCTCCTGACCTCGAGTGATCCTCCCACCTCAGCCTCCCAAGTAGCTGGGACCATAGCCACATGCCTCTATACCTGGCTGATTTTTGTATTTTTAGTAGAGATGGGGTTTTGCCACATTGCCCAGGCCAGTCTTGAACAAGCTGTCTGCCTGCCTTGGCCTTCCAAAGTGCTGGGATTATAGGTGTGAGCCACCATGCTTTCATTCTTTTTCTTTCAAAATGTGCTATAGAGAGAACTGACTTAGAATCCTATTGTATGCTTGAGACTGCAAGAAAACTGTTTATTTGAATGTAAGAAAGACACCTGTTTTAAAGCCTGTGGGAAGATGTATTTCATGCAGCAATGCATGATTCACAAAGAGTCTCTATCCTTTAAACAGTTCCCAAGACCCTCTACACTGTTAGGCTAATTGGATGGTGTGTGTGTGTGTGTGTGTGTGTGTGTGTGTGTGTGTGTGTGTGTGTGTGTGTGTAGAGGGGGTGTGTGTGTGTGTGTGAGTGTGTGTGTGTTAAATATACTACAACTGTATTCCCATTAAAAAGGGTAATGTAATTCAGGCTAGCTTGTTTGCCTGTTAACCCACATTAGTGAGATTTTGTTGTCCATATTGGTAGCAATTATTTCTTACCATTCCATGTGGGTCTTATACAATTAAGAGAGGCTGGTTGCACAGCCAGACTTGCACAGAAGTTCCTGTCTTCACGTTTATCTCCATGAAGCTGCCGCCAAAGGCTGGAACTAAGATCACCAAGCCCTTCTTACTTGTCTTCACACTAAACATTTCTCATGATGTTCTGGCCAATTTGTGTTTGTAGATGTCCAGAAAAGAGCAACATACTTATAAGAATTCTCTACTGAAAGTATAGTATTTCCTCGCTTATCTGAGGTTTCACTTTCTGTGCTTTTAGTTACCTGTGGTCAACTACAGTCTAAAAATATTAAATGGAAAATTCCAGAAATAAACAGTTCATCGGTTTATAGTTGTGCACTGTTCTGAGAAGCATGATGGAGTCTCATACCAACTGGGAGGTGAATTGTTCTTTTGTCCAGCATATCCATGTGTATACACTATGTACCCATTAGTCCCTTAGCAGTCATCTCGGTTATCAGATAGTGCTTGTGTTCAGGTAACCCTTAGTTGATGTACTAATGGCCCCAAAGTGCAAGAATAGTGCTGTCAATTTGGATATGCCAAAGAGAAGCTGTGAAATGCTTCCTTAAATGAAAAGGTGAAAGTTTCCGACTAAATAGAGAAAAAAATCATATGCTGAGATTGCTAAGATCTATAGTAAGACAGAATCTCTCTGTGAAATTGTGAATAGTATATTATTATAATTGTTTTATTATTAGTTATTTTTGATAATGTCTGTGCCTAATTTATAAATTCAACTTTATCATAGGTATGTATGTATAAGAAAAAACATAACTGTTTAGAGGGTTCAGTACTATCTGTGGTTTCAGGCACCCACTCGGGGGGTCTTCAAAAGTATCCTCTAAGGATAAGGGGGACTACTGAATCGAGAAAAAGAAAACTATCCTTCTGGTACTAAAGGAAAGAAAAAAGATTGTGGCATACTTGTGTTCGAGGTTGGTGATGCCTGATCATTAATGACTCCTATCTTCTGAGCAGTTCTTTTTGCTTATAGGTAATTTCTTAAATGAGAGAATAAGGAAGAGGAAAACTTTGAAAAAGAGAAAGAATAAACCTAAGTATAATTTTTCTTCTTTATAGGAAACTTAACTTTGTTTCAAAATAAGTCTTTCATTGTTTCCAGCTCTACTCTGCTTCCACTGAACATAGAACTCAATCACCAGGGTTTAAACAGGAACTGCTGTATTCCAGGAGATGTATTTACTAAATGAACATCTTGAATGTTTTTACATTGGTTTATGAATTCTGGACTGTTTAATAAATTTAAATGAAGATTTTTTTAAAAATATGTTTACATTGGCATGTTAGTCAATTACTGCAGAATTCTGAGTACATTCAGAGGGGCTGTGATTCTGTAAAGGACTTACTACAGTTTCTAGCACACTGTATATGTTTAACAAACGTTATGGTGCTGTTGCTTTTATTAGCTCCCATCACTGTGAAAGAGAGAACTGAGGACAGTAAAATGAAAGTAAGTAATCATAGGAATGTACCACTCTTTCAAGGTGTGCTTAAGAAATTAAAATTCCTTTGAATATCAGCACAAACAATAAAATTTGAGAAATAATTGTTTTTCCCATTATGCCGCTAGAATAATGTCTAGACAAAGTCTAAGAAATGTCTTTCTCATCCTGCCTTTTAGGATGAATTCAGACTCAAGAATGTACAAAATCAGAATTTATCATTTTTGTTAAAGAAATGTGTTTCAAACTCAGGTACTTGAATGCTTATAGCACACAGTTTGTTTTGCTATGAATTGATGAAGGGAATACTAGAAAAAGAGCAAGGCGTTGTGGAGTTCTTCAGATCCCTTTCCTGGAAAATAGGGAATAGATAGTTGAGAAATGAAAGTGTGTTATAAAGCACTTATAAAAACCACTTGAAAAGAATCATTAAATATTAGCCAATATGATTGAATTAGGCATGTTTTAGGTAGAATGAAGCAAACTAAGTTTTAATTCTGTTTTTCTTTGTGATCTTGAGAAAAACCTATGTATTGAAACCCTCATGTTCACTTCCTATTTTCATTAGATATATTTTATAAACATTTTTTGTTCCATTGAGAAAGACCCTTTGTAACAGAAGGTTAAAAGTTTAATTTAGGTCTTTGGTCTGTGAACAATTAATTTTTCTTGGGAAGCATAATCAGATATTAATATAACACCCAATCAGTCCCCTGAACCTGCTGTGAGTTTCATCACTACTCCTTATTGATTAGACCGTATTCTTTTTGCTGCTAATGAGTTATATATGGAGGATCCCTGAGTGTATTCAGGCATTGGGAAAGAACAAGATAAAAACCCCTTCCTCTGTATAGCTCAGGCCAGGGGTTTGGTGGCTTGGCGGTGGCTGTGACTGATTGTGAAGACCGTGTCCCTATTTTCTCAACTGTCCTGTGGCCTTACAAAGTCTTTAGCTACTGAGAGAAGATACAAAAGGGATTAGATTGCGTCTAGCAGACTTCACAGACCTGAGCACTTTAGAAAATATTTTCCACATGATTTGTCTATAGGAAGAAGTTCAAAGAAATCTAGGTACTGTACAAAGTATTTAAACTTTTTAAAAAAATGTTTAAAAATTTTTTTAAATAGTTCATAGGAAGAGATGAACTGACCAAAATGCAGTCAGAGTTTTTATTATTTTTTCCAGTTTGTGCTTTATTATTATTTTTTAATCCTAGATGCTTAGTATTATGAAAACAATTGTTTTCATATAAGTATCTTGCATAAGTAGTGAGTGAATATGTATGAAGCGGTTGTATTGGTTCTCATAGTGCAACACTTGCAGTGGAGTGAGGATGGGCAGATGAGGACTGTGTACAACATCAGTGCTGTTAGTAAATTTAGTCTCTTTGCCATATTCACAGAATGAGGAAAATGAGTGGGACATACATATTATATTTTTGTTCAGCTGATTTAATTATCTTAAGGAATATCTTTTTATAATTAAAGGTATTTTACATTTTTAACAGAAATAAGAAAAAAAAGATATGTATATGTTTAATGGGGGATGACTGACATATAAAGCCTAAATGAGATTTCTTATAAAATTCAGGGTAACAATCTCTGAGAGGAATTTGGAGATTTGCCTTTTTTTAAAATGTGCTGCCAAATACCAAAGAGCTATTCCAAAATTCAGTAGTAGAATGATATAAAACATGCAATGGAAATACCTTCTTAGATGACTTGAAAATGGAAAAAGAAAATCAGCTAAGCTTATAACCCACTGCTACTTCCACCTAGGGACTTGCAGAGAAATACCTGTGCATTGTTAGAACATGTTTCACTCAGCGGCTTGACGGAGAAAATCGATCATGATCTAAGGCTGTGGTTGCTGAATTGGGTTATTAGTTGTGCACCATCTACTTCTACCATCTTCTGATTTGGCCACTATATTTAGGTTGTTATGGTATCCAATGGGGAGAAAAACAACTTAAAATTTTGCAATTGGGAAACCAAGTGATACTTTAAAAAACTTAATGAACCTTGAAAATTGCTACTCACCATGGGAGAGTAAAAATGCCATGTCAGGTAGGTAGCAAGGAAAATTGTCTTCTTTGATATTCCTGAATTCTGACAGTATTTCTTTGGCGGATAATCATGTAACTTTTACTGAGAGTCTGCTTTGTGCAAATGTCCTTATATGCACTTTGGGGAGATATATAAAGGAGAAATTCATATTAAGATTAAAACATGTTAATTCCATGGACTCAGAGGAGGAGAAATGGGGAGTGACTGCTAATAGGTCCACAGTTTCCTTATGGAGTGATGAAATGTTCTGGAATTACATAGTGGTGATGAGTGTACAATTTTGCAAATATATGAAGCACAACTGAATTGTATACTTTAAAAGCATGAATATTACAGTTTGTGAATTATATATCAATTTTTAAAAACCCAAATCCAAAATTCCAGTATATGTATGATCAAAAAAACAACAACCCAGCGGCTTAGCTAGTAGTTCTTGTACCTGTTGTAAGGCTTCTGTTTCTTATATTTTGCCTACTGTTCCCTGAGTGATCTTCCTCAGTGACTTATTTCATAGAAGTAAAAACTTTCAGTGAACTCTCATTGCTTTTTGTTAGGTCTGTGCATACAGTTGGGCAGACTGTGCTCTGCAAAGTCTAAGAAATGTCTTTCTCATCCTGCCTTTTAGGATGAATTCAGACTCATTAGCTGACATTTAGGACTGTCTGATCTTAGCTCCAGCCCACCATTCATCAGCTTCATTCATCTGTATGCCTGCTCACTCACTCAGTTATTCATTAATTTTATTTTCATATTCATTGGTTCCTTTGTTGGCTCATTCATTCATTTACTCACTCATTCACTCATTTAACTGTATTCTTTATCTTAAAGTTGCCCACTGGTCGTTATGTTCTCTCTACCCAGTCTGTAGGGCCCATGCTGTACATCGTCTCAAGCTTCTTCCCAACTTCTTCCTCCAACTCCTAGATATATTCTCAAGGTTCTGCTTATATCCTGCATTTTTTGCACCTTTCTTTTGCCATTGCAGAGTCAATATTTTTTTTTCTTTAAGTGCCTAATACATAACAAAAGAAGATTCTATCTCAGATGGGGGCAGCATTATTCAAAACTATCTCTGGGCTCCTTCAGGAGGTGTCTAATTTGTCTGCCTTTCTTTAAACTTTAAAATCTGAACATGGTGGACCTATGCTTTTGGAATTGGGGGTGGATAGTCAACTAAAAAATGGCGAGTTACTCTGTACCTGGATAGCTAAGTTTTATGCTATTGCAGGATAATAACCACAAATCAAGCCACATCTACATATTTATTAGAGCTGGCCTGAAAGCTTTAAATTCTGTAGAATGTATTGTATATGCTATCAGCTCCAGTCTGTTAGTGCTAAGTTGAAATGGTGGCTTGGGAACATGTGCAATTCCTGGCGTACTTGAAGATTTCAGGACATAAATGACAAAGAAACAGTACCAATAACTGATCTAACAATGAGAGATTATCAGCAGCCACTGCCACATTTGAGAATACTCATTTTTTCTCATATTGTTTTCTTTCTTATTTTGCATAATTGAACAAAGGATGATTTTGGAAAGCTTTACACTTGATATATATTGTGTAATCCTAGAGACCTTTAAAAAACAGGGTAGAAAACTTACTTGAATCCTTGAATGGTAATGGGCCAGATTAGAGTTTGAGCTAGATAACTCTTAGCAGTTCCTTCTACTTGTATGATCTTATGTGCTTCTCTTTTATTTAAAATTTTGTTTTGGTTTGCATATGAAAATAATTTTAGCTGTATATTTCTACTCTGTTCATATGTAATCTGTATACATTATATGCATACGTGTGTGTGTGTGTGTGTGTGTGTGTCTGAGACAATTGCCAGACTTATTTTAAGAAATGTCAAGATGATGGATACTGGGATCACTTTTGTCTCTGCATCTTAAGCAAATTTATGTTCTTTGTCTAATTACTTCTAGATTTGTTAGCATGGACTTGTCATGATATGACTTAAGGAATGTTACTGGAAGTGATGGTTGTGTGGAATAATTTGACACATGTCCCAAGATGGCTTATTTTTGACCCTCTGTCATTTTAGAGCATACTTAAGCTATGCACATGGGGATAGCTTCCAAAAGTTTACATTTTAGTATTAATTAGGTCATATAGTATTAATTAATAAAAAACGTTTTGAATTGTCTTTTATTAGCAGGTGCTATGTCTGATACTCCATATAGAAGCATGAATGAGACCAGGGTTGCTACTCTAAACCATTTACAGAGGAGTAGTGAGACCTATTAAAAGAGATTTGAAACAAAAGCGTTCAGGTAGATGTCTGAACCATTGTAGCTCTTCAGCATATTATAACAGAAAAAAAGAGCCATTTAAAAAAATTTTATGAATTTTTATGCACATGTTAATTTTAAATAATAAGTGATTTTCTTGAACTGTAGTATTGATGTAATTCTAAGTCAGAGAAGCTGTTTTGCATTTCCAGCTCTTACTGCCTATTTCAGCACTAATCAGGGAACCAAACAGCAGTCCCTTTAGCATATATGCAATTTTTTTTTTTGTAGATTGTGAACATTTTCTAGGGGATATAATTTTTAGCTTGGTGTGATGTGCAAACAAGCACCCTTTAAAAGTAGTTATTATTTAGCATTTAAGTGGAAATTTAAAATGAATGATTAAAAGCGGGGGAAGAAATTTAAATAAATTTTAGTTGCGTATAGCTGTAGATGTAAATGGAAAGCTACATGATTATTTAACCCCTCTAAAAGTCATAGGGTCTTATGTCTCCTGTTCAGAGATGCTGCTTATATTTAGGTAATATACTGGCCTTTTGGGAATAAACCAGTGGTTCTTTACTTCTTTTGATTCATAGATTATTCTGAGAAACTGTGGAAAGCTAAGCACATGTATGTACAAATACAAAATTTGTATATTATTTCAAAGGGTTCATGGATCCTGAAGCACATTAGTGGAACTGCTAGGGGCATATACATAGTATATGTTAATTTATATTATGGAAATCACAGATATATAATTTAAATTTTGTGTATAAAATTTATAAATTATCTAGATTACTTATTTATAAGTGATCTAGCTGAATTGAATACATAAATGTTTATTAAAAGGCATTTAATAAACATACATAAAATGCCTTATATAAAAAGCTCTATTTTAAATTATGTTTAAGTGGAGCTTAGGTTGGAGTATACTTTTGGAGTACTATTTCTAAAAGAGAATATTTCCAAGTAAAGGCTATTCCTCCTGAAATGTCAGTCATATGCCAGTTCTAGAAGAAAAGATGGGAAAGTAAAAACATCTTCTTAATGTAATATAGCAGGTGACAAAGTGGGCTGACATGCTTATGAAACTAGGTGTAGGAGATGCGGTTTATAAAGAAAAATTAAAATGTCATCTTATCTGAAGGTTCGCTAGTCATTTTCCTGGGCTGTCTTTATGTGTGGAAATAATTTCTTCTGGCCCAAATATAATGCACTTTTAATTAGTTGATCATAACAAGAATACTTTTCTTTTGAAGTGCTTTTAGCTTAAAGATGGCAGTGGTTTAATAGGGAGTTTTGAAATGAAATGTTAGGATATAATTTTAATTATATAAATAACAGCTACAGCAGTGTCATTTGCTGGCTCAGCTGTGGCTATTATTAAAATAGTGAAATGTTTTCAACCTTTTTTTTGATAGTTGAGTTCATTGAGCATGTGTGCATTCAGTTCACTCACACATGTGTTCTCCCTCTTTCTCCTCTCTTTTTATAAAATAATGTGAAAGCTTAAATTTCCTTAAGAAGATGTTTCTCCTGATGCATTGTAATAAAGCCACACCCCTCCTTCCATTAGTATCAGTGAATTGTGATGGCATACCAAGAAGACAGTTGCTGGTGAGGTAAGCAGTTGTAATAGTCCCCTTAGGCTCTTCTTTTCATGTAAATTCTTAACTAAGGAAAACTAAATTAAAAACTACTGAAGGAACAATGAGATACTATGATTAGATTGTAAGTTTAACAATATTCAGGTCTTTAGAAGATTTATTTACCTTTTCAGATTTTTCATTTAGTAAAGTATGGAGATTTGTTCTGGGGAACATTTTCATCCTTTCCCTACTTGGTGGAAATTGGACCAGTAGATGTTTTTGGTGGCTCTAAGAGCCTGGGAGTAGAATGCTTATGATGTTCTTTCTGCTTTTCCCTTAGTCATGCCATGAGTTGATTTAAATGACAAATTGTGAGAAAATTATCTTTTCTGCATTAAATCAAACATTCAGTTGTTCAAACTTGACTTCTGAGAGTGCTTTACATATTCTAGATACTATACTAGTCCCTTGTCAGATATTTGGTTTGCAAATAGTGTCAGTTGTGTAATTTGTCTTTTCATCCACTTACTAAGTCTTTTGCAGAGCAAAAGTTTTAATTTTGATGAAGTCTAATTTGTCAGTATTTTTTAAAATGGATTGTCATTTTGGGGTTCAGTGTCAGAGCTCTTTGCCTAAACATTTTCTTTTTTTTTTTTTTTGAGACCACTGTCAGAAAACCTAAACATTTTCTCATTATTTCTGAACTCTATTCTGTTCCATTGATTGTCTATCCAGTTGCCAGTCTCACAGTCTTGATCACTGTAGCTATGTAATATCTAGAAAATAGGTAGACTATTATTTTTTATAACTGTTATAGCTATTCTAGTTTCTAAGCCTTTTAAAATAAATTTTAGAGTAATCTTTTCTTTGTGAAAAATTCTTGGTTGGATTTTTATGGTAATTACATTAAATATGTGTATCAGTTTAGGGGCGAATTGATACTTTACTATGTTGAGTCTTCTAGTCCATGAACAGGGTTTCTCTCTCCATTTGTTTAGATCTTCTTTGATTTCTTCATCAGCATTTTGTAGTTTTTGGCAAATAAGTCTGGTACATTTTGTTCAATTTATAACTATTCCATTTTTTAAGCAACTATAAATGGTATTGAATTTTTTATTTGCTGTCCACATGTTTATTGCATACATACTCATACATGATTGATTTGATATGTTTTTCCTGTATGCTGCATTTTTGCTGAATTCACTTGTGTTAGGAGTTCGTTTTTCATTTTTGTAGATTACTTGGGATTTCCTATATATATACTGATGCTATTTGGTAACAAGGAAAATTTCATTTCTTCCTTTTCCGTCTCTATGGCATTTATTTCTTTTTCTTGCTTGTTGTACTGGGTAGAACATCCAATACTGTGCTGAAAAAGACTGGTGAATTAAGACATTCTTTCCATGCTCTAAATTTTAGGTGGAAAGCATTTACTCTTTTATTATTATGTATAATGTTAACTGTAGGATTTTAAATAATCATTATCATATCAAAACAGTTCCCCTCTATTCTTTTGTTTTTTCCTGAGGGCTTTAAAAAATAATGTGTGGGTGTTAAATTTTGTCAAATAATTTTTTGTGTCAATTGATATGATCATGTGATTGTTTTCTTTAACCTGTTAACATGGTAGTTTACATTGATTTTAAAATATTAAATCAGACTTGCATTACTGAAATAAAAATTCCACTTGGTTATAATGTATAATTCTTTTTATATATTGCTGAATTCTACTGCTAATTCTTTATTAAGGATTTTCACATCTATGTACATAGGAATGTTGGGAAATGTCTCCTCTTTTATTATCAGGAAGGATGGATAGAACTGATGTTAATTCTGCTTTGAACATGTCCTAGAATTTTCCAGTGAAACCCTCTGAGCCTAGAGATACCTTTTTGGGGCATTTTTTAAATTATGAATTTAATTTTCTTAATAATAATAGGGATATTCAAATAACCTATTTCATATTAGGTACTTGTGGTGGTTATGTTTTTTAAGGAATTGGTCCATTTCATATAAGTTGTTAAATTTACGCATGTAGAGTTGTTTATAGTATTTGATTAATATCCTTTTGATGTTTCAGAGAATATAACTTTTTCATTCCTGATATTGACATTTTTCTCTTATTTGGCTTTGTCAGCCTGGCTTGTGGTTTGTGTTTGTCAATTTTGTACTTTTAAGGTGCCAGCTTTTTGTTTCATTGATTTTCTCTATTGTTTTTCTGTTCTCAATTTCATTGATTTCTGCTGCTGCCTTCATTATTTCCTTCGCTTTGCTTTTGTTGTTTTTTTTCCACTCTTCTTTTTATAGCGTTTTGAGGTGTGATCTTAGATTGTTGATATGAGACTTTTTCTCTTTAAATTTAAGCATTTCGCACTGCCCTCAGTATTTTCCACTATTTTTGATATGTTATATTTTCATTTTCATTTATTTTAGTGTATTTTTTGTATCCCTTGAGACTTCCTCTTTGACCTATGGATTACTCAGAAGTGTGGTGTTCATTTTCCAGGAGTTTGGTGGTTTTGATTTCTTGATTTCTAGTTTGATTCCACTGTGGTCAGAGAATATACTTTATATGACTTCAATTCTTTTAGATTTTCTTTTATGGCATAGAGTATCATCTACCTTGGTTTATGATTCATGGGCAATTTGAAAGAATATGTATTCTGCTGTTATTAGGTGGATTGTCCTATAAATGATGAGATTTGCTTGTTACCAGAATTTTTGAAGTCTGTAACAGTAATTGTGAATTTATCTATTTCTCTTTTAGTTCTATCAGTTTTATTTCATATATTTTGTAGCATTGTAGTTTGGTGCATCTCTTCTTCATAGATTGATATATGTGCAGTGTCCCTCTCAGTCTCCAGTAATTATCTTTGTTCTGAAGTCTATTTTATCTGCTATAGCCATTTCTGCCTTTTTTTTTTTTTTTTTTTTTTTTGGGAAACAGGGTCTCACTTTGTCACTCAGACTTGAGAGTACTGACATGATCACAGCTCACTGTAGCCTCAACTTCTTTGGCCTAAGCGATCCTCCCACCTCAGCCTTCCAAGTAGCTGGAACTATAGGAATGCACCACCATACTCAGCCAATTAAAAAAAAAAACTTTTGAGAGAGGGAAGCTCACCAGATTGCCCAAGTTGGTCTCAAACTCCTGGCTTCAAGCAGCTCTTCTGCTACAGCTTCCGAAAGGGTTGAGACACTATACATGGCTTCGCTTTCTTTTGATTAATATTTTCATAATATCTTTTTCACATTCTTTTACTTTCAGCCTGCCTTTATTATTGTATTTGAAGTGAGTTACTTGTAAACAACGTATCATTGAGCCATGTTTTAAAATCTACTTTCTAATCTCTCTTATATGCATTTTGTTATGGCTGCTTAAAACTCCATGTCAGATAATTCCAACTCCGATTGATCTCATGTTGCCATCTCTTGATTGCTTTTTCCTATTTTAGATTTTTCTGATCTTGGATATGATGAGTGTTCTTTACTGTATTTTGAATATTTAGAGTATTATATAATGAGATACTGGACGTGTTTAAATCTACTGTTTTATCAGGCTTCCTCTGACTGATGCCGTACCAACAGGGGAAAGAGGGAGCCACCTTTTGCTGTGAGGTGGAGATAGAAGTCCAGGTTCCCAGCTCTGTTTTCATTGACTCTTAAGGATATGACACCTAGTTAGTACTGGATGAGGGTCAGAGGTCAGGCTCCTCACTAGGTATATGTTGATATAACATAGCTGAGAAGGTAAGAAGTGCTTTATTACTACTCCCCACATGGCCTCCACTGATGCCATGTGAGAGGTGTGTGGTGGTGTAACTGGTGGGGAGTGGGAAAGTCCTGACTCTCCATGAGGCCTCCTCTGAGCAAGACAAGGAGAGCCCCCACATCATTGCTGTGGAATGTCGGTGGAAGTTCACCTTCCTCACGAGGCCTCAGGAGAGAGGAGGAGGTCTCACTACGCAGCAGGATGAAAGTTCCAGCGCCCTGCTTGAGCTTTTCCGACACCTCTCCTATTGGGATGTCTGGCAAGCGAGGAACTCTAGGCTCCTTATTCAGCTTTTGCCGGTGAGAGTGGAGATGGGGCCATGAATTTTTTCTATTTATTTAATTGGAGCAGAGGAGCAACTGTTTAAAAGTTTAATGTTTTACTAGGTTGCTCCTCTCCTAGTACTTTGGCTAGAGAAAGCAGGCGATGGCTGGAGTTGTTTTGTCTTTGCCTGTGGACATTCTCAGGTTGCTGGCTGCTTTAGTTACATGTCTGGGATGTATTAGAAAAAAAGAAAACCCAGAGAGCTTATAGTGGGTTGTGCTTCAGGATCTGAGGTTCATAGCCAGTTTGCCTTCTGTTCTTCATCTTTCAAAGTTGTTTTTATGTTTGTTTTGTAGATAATGCCCAGGGTTTTTAGTTGTACTTAGTGGGAGAACTAAGGGAAATACTCAGAAGCAGAAATCCCGATACCCTTGTTTTAAATTTAAAGTTTTTAAAAATTAAAAAAAATTTAAATTGTAGTGAAATACACATAACATAAAATCTGTCATCTTAAACATTTTTAAATGTACAGTTCAAAACCGTTAAGTACATTTACATTGTTGTGCAATGAATCTGTAGAACTCTGTTCATCCTGCACAGCTGAAACTCTACACTCATTAAACAAGTCTCCATTCCCCCTTCTCCTCAGATCCTGGCAATCACTTTTCTGCTTTCTGCCTATGAGTTTGATGATTCTAGATACCTCATATAAAGTGAATCATACACTATTTTTCTTTTTGGGACTGGCTTATTTCATTTAGCTTAATAAACTCAAGGTGCATTCATGTTGTAGTATGTGTCAACATTTCCTGAAACCTGAATAATACTCCATTGTATGGCTCACCATCGTTTATAAATCCATTCATCTCTCTGAATCCTTGGGTTGCTTCTACCTTTTGGCTGTTGTGAATGATGCTGCTGTGTACGTGAATGTACAAATATGTTTTCTGGACTCTGCTTTCAGTTCATTTGGATGTATACCCGTAAATGGGATTACTAGATAATATGGTAATTTTTTTTTTTTTTTAAGAAATGCCATTCTGTTTTTTATGGTTTTTATAGCACCTTGTGTATTCCACCAACAATACCCAGCGGTTTCAGTTTCTCTCCATCCTTGCTGCCATTTCTCCTTTTCTGTTTATTTGATAGTAGCCATCCTAGTGAATGTGAAACAGCACCTCACTATGGTTTCAATATGCATTTCCCTAATGACTGACGATGTTCAACATCATTTCATCTGATTGTTGGCAATTAGTAATTCTTCTCTGGAGAAGTATCTGTCTGAGTCCTTTGCCCATTTTAAAAATTGGGTTTTTCCTTTTTTGTTGTTGAGTTGTGGAGTTATCCATATATTCTGGATATTATACCCTGACCAGATAAATGATTTGCAGGTATTTTCCCCCATTCTGTGAACTGCTTTTTCACAACGTTGATTGTATTCTTTGATACATGGACGTTTTAATTTTGATGTGGCCCACTTTATCTACTTTTACTTTTGTTGCCTGTGTTTTGTATCATACCTGAGTAATCATTGCCCAAGCCAATGCCATGAAGCCTTCCTTTATGTTTCCTCCTGGGAGTTTTATAGTTTTAGGTCTTTTGTTTAGGTGTTTTAATTGTATATGGCCTAAGGTAAGCGTCCAACTTCATTATTTTGCATGTAGATATCCATTTTAACACCACCATTTGTTAAAAAGATTGTCCTTTCCTCCATTGAATGGTCTTAGCACCCTTGTTAAAAATGATTTGACCATATAGTTTTCTAATCCATGTACATGGATTGTTTTTCATAACCTAATTAATTTTTTAAAAACAGATTTTTAAAATTATTTAAGTTTAATTCTGTAAATTACTTAAAGAATTAAAATTTAAATTCTTTAAATTTAAATAAAAAATTTAAATTCAGAACCTGGAATTTAATATGTATGAAAGTAATCTTGTTTGTTTAGGCCTATCTTCTAATCTGATGGGTTTCTTGTAAAGCTTTTTAACATATATAAATTTAACATATTCACTACTTCTCCCAATTTTATGTCATCTCTAAATTTGGCAAGCATGCCTTTTATGATCTCAGCCAAGTTGCTGATGGGCATATTTAGTACAATATTCCCAATTCCAGGACTTCATAACAACCCATTAGAGATAATGCTAAAAAGTGAATTTCAACATTGATTTTTCAGTCTATGCTCTTTGGGAATGTTGCAAGTATAACTGATGGCATTCCCCTGTGATTTTTCATTGTGCTCAAAAGGACATCAGAAATTTCTTATTTAAACATAATAGTCTTTTTCTGACCTTCAGCCTTACAATCATATAAAAAGGGGAAAATATTTAGTTTCATATAAGATTTAATGAAAATGTTCTGTCTTTAATTGGTCATTGTCTTCATATGTATTCACCATTGTTTAATAACCAGTTCTAGACTTCTGGGACAATTTATGTCAGACTTGATCAATCTCCTTGCATAAATCATAAAATTGTAGTTCAAACTCAACTTTTTAAAGAAATAATTTGTGTAGTCAAGAAGGGAATATTTCAATAAATAAAAAAACAATCAGTAAGAATTATAGCTGAAATTTGTGTTCTGTCTCTCAAAGTGCCCAGCACAGTGTTGGGAATGTATACTACATCTTGAGTCATTTTGGGTTGACTATGAAATAACAGGAGAATACATTCTTTATTGTTATTATCATGGTAGAGCAGACACAGCCTTATGAATAAGAACCTAAGGTTCTTGTAAGTGAAAGTACAGGCACTCAAAGTCCTGTCTTTGACTCAAAGTTTCACTCTTATTCCTTCTTACTGATTGATTGGGTGTTTACATGATTTTTTCATTCTTTCGTTCAGCAAACACTTACCAAGCCACCACCATGTACATAGTATTTTGTTAAGTACTTCCTGATAATCTGGAATTAAACAAGACAAGATCTTTGATCTCATACAATACAAGAAAGTAGGGCAATGCAGGCAACCACCTATAATACTAATCATGATCAACATCATCCTAAAGTTAAAACATATGTGTATTGGGAATGCAAAGGAAAACATAAGTAATTATGGCTGTGAGGATTGGAAATGTGTTTGTGGGAAAAGTTGAACATGTGCATATTGTAAATTTCAGAGGCAGACAAGTGGAGGGAATGAGGAAGCCACACAAGTAAGGTTCCTGCATCCATGGAAAGGACTTTATCTGCTTCTAGTCCTTGGAGTATAGAGTGTGTTGAGCTTTGTTGTAGTAGTTTACAGGACTAGGAGTGTTAAGACAAGGTTTGATTGTCTTGAATGCTCTAGTATGAAGTTTGGACTTTATTGTATATTAAATAAAGAACTTTTTAAAGTTTCCAAGCAGGGGAATGAAATGATTATGACAATTTAGAAAGACAATTCTTGTTAATGGCATAAAATATAGATTAGAGAGTCAAGACAAGGGAAGGAGCCCAGCTATCCCACCAGTGCAATAGTTCAGGCAGGAGAAATGGAAATGCAGAGCTGGTCTCTTCCGGAAAGGTCAGAACTATCTGAAGTGCAGTGAGTGGCATGTAACTACTGCTTTTAATCCAAACAACATTTTCTCTTTGTGATTAGGGAGACATTAAAATTCTTTGTTATATAAAGAGAATAAAATTTTTGAAAATAAAAATGCCCTGTTTTTACTTAAGGTTTCTAGCTTCTTTTTGAATGATAAATATAGGTTGTAGTTTTCTTTTACTGGTGCAGTTTTTAATTTTAAAAGGGTAGCCACTCTGTAAGAATCAGCACATAAATGGTCTTTCTATGTGAGGCAGTCAGTCTAAACTACCTCTATTTTAATTTAAATTTTTTTTTGGTTTTCAGGAGACATAAAATGGATTCAGTGCTTATAAGTAGGAGCTCAATTAAGAAAATACTTATAACACTGTTTATAACACTGAAAATATGAAGGCCTGGGAACTTCATGAAAGGTTAAGCAAGCCTAAATGTTTTTAGTGATAATTTTGTCTATATGTTAAACATTAAAGCTTTCATCCTAAATTGTAGCCTCTCAGGGTGAAGAGCTCCATCCATTTATGATAGGATGAATTCTAGGGTAATAGGAAAATTGAAGACGTAAGTTTTTCTCCTGATGACTCGCTGTGGTCACCTGCCTTTGGGGAACCTCTTTTCTGAGGATACTCTTTCAATTTTTGTACTTGCAACTCATTCTGAAATTATGGAATTAATATTCTTAGTTTCCTCTTCTCTCTGCCTTTAAATAGAAACAGACATAGTTACAATTCTATATTTGACTTGCCAGAATTTTAAGTCTTAACAATATCTGATATGAAGGGCATGCTAAGGGATGATTTTTTTGCTATGGGATCATGATTGTTTCTGTGCAAGAATTTAATAACTACACTCTGCTTGACTAGCTAACAAGCTCTGTGGGCTTATGTCCATTTTTAGTCTTTTAACAAAAGACAAAGAATTGTCTTCATAACTTTCTCAACTCGATGGAGAAATTATGTCACGTGAACAGATAAGTCTTTCTATGGCAGCCTTTTTTATGTAACCTCTAGTGAGTCCCCAGACACATTTCACTGTCCTTATGTGTACAAGCTCTTTATTCAGGTTTGATTAAACGGCAAAATAATAGCTGTAGACTGCCTTTGTTTCCTTAGGTCTACTTTGAATAGTAAACATGCAACAGAAGATGCTGTAGTCGAAGGAAATGACACTGAATGTCAAGAGGTTAGTCCCTCAAAGATAGTTTGACCAAACGAGAAAATATAAAATCTCACTTTTGAAAGCTGAGGTCAACCATGCTTTGCTCTATTCTTAATTTCTACTTTTTTTTTCTTTACTGTATTTGATGAATAAATTTCCATTTATTTCATGTAATGTTTAGGTGTAAATCTTTCATTGTTATTGCTGTAAAGGTGTTAAGTCAACAAATACCTATTAAAGCTTTCATGACCCCAGAATTGAACTATTCAGAAATACAAGTGCATTAAGAAATTATTTTTTTAAGGCTTTTTTTTTTTAGAGCAGTTTTAGTTTCATTGCAAAATTGAGAGATTTTGAAGACACAAAGATTTCCCATCTATCCCCTGCCTGCACATTATTTTTCATCTTTCATATTTTTTGAAGGATCTTAATGAACAAGTACAGGATCAACAGTGGGGCAGACCACACACTTGTAATCCGAGCACTTTGGGAGGCTGAGGTGGGCAGATCACTTGAGTCCTGGAGTTCAAGACTAGCCTGAGCAACATAGCCACACCCCGAAAAATGCAAAAAAAAAAAAAATAGCAGGGTGTGGTGGCATGCGCCTATAGTTCCAGCTACTTGGGAGGCTGAGATGGGAGGATCACCTGAGCCTGGGAAGGTTGAGGCTGACATGAGCTGTGATTATACCACTGCACTCCAGCCTGGGTAACAGAGTGAGACCCCATCTCAAAACAAAAAACAAAAAACCTGCATCTCACACACACATGCACAATGGAGCTGAGTAATCCAGATACTCCTTTCACTCCCTACAGGGAGGAAAATAGTATCTGAGGTATACTGACTTTCTATTTTGGTGAATATGGAATAGACTGCCTGGGCTTGAGTGCCAACTCCACTGCTCATTAACTGTACCATATAGAACAACTTTCTAAATCTCTCTAAATCCCAGTTTGTTCATGTATACAATGGGGATTAATAATATTTACTTTGCAGGCTTTTACAATAAAAATGAAAGGAGATCTTCTATGTAAAGCACTTACCAGTGTGCATGGCCCACAGAAAGCAGTCAGTAAATGGTGTGTGCTGTTGTTCATTCTTTCCACAGATACACACAGCTTAACTTTCTCTGTTCCAGACACTTTTCAGCATGCTGGACTATGTAGTAAACAGTTCCTCCCCTCATAGAAATATATTCTAGTGGTAGAAGGCAACAATAACCATAATAAATGAGCAAATTACATTGTATGCTAGGAATTGATAAGAGCTATGAATCAAAATTGAACATTGCAGTAAAGATTGGAAGTAGAAATGCAGGAATTGGGGCAACTTGTAGTTTTAAATAGATAGTCACATTAGGACTCATTGAGAAGATAACATTTGAACAATGACTTGGAGGTATTTGATTGTTATTGATACTACCAAATTGGGCTTTGCTTTATGCCTGCATTTCTACTCTTACTGAATGTTGTAAAACTTGATAATAATAAATGCATACTTAATACTAAAAATTAAATACTAATACTAGAAATTATAATCTGTTTACACTCATTTAAGCTGTATAATCTCCTCTCCTTTTAATATTTCTGTGTTTTTTTTTGTTTTTGTTTTTGTTTTTGAGACAGAGTCTTGCTCTGTCATTCCAGGCTAGAGTACAGTGGCACGATCTTGGTTCACTGCAACCCCCGCCTTCTAGGTTCAAGCGATTCTCCTGCCTCAGCCTCCCGAGTAGCTGGGATTACATGCATGCACCATCATGCCCGACTAACTTTTGTATTTTTAGTAGAGATGGAGTTTTGCTGTGTTGGCCAGACTGGTCTCAAACTCTGGACTTCAGGTAATTCACCCGCCTCAGCCCCTCAAAGTGCCAGATTACAGGCGTTATTCACCATGCCCGGCCTTCTTTTCATATTTCACTCAATTCTACTGCAGTGAGTTTAGGGATTAGACCAGTAAGGAAATTAGTTCTTATTGCTCACAGACAGCATAAATCGAAGAAAACAAACTAGAAATTTGTTCCTTACAAACAAAATACTAAAACAAAATACAGAATTCTTCTACAGATTCAGGATTTCCCAACTGTCTTTTGTCTACTTTATCCACCTTTCATCCAGTGCAGTACCATCACATTGAGACACCAGTATTTCTGAAAAGACTTGGGCTCATCTTTGTTGAAGTCATTGACAAAAAAGCTCTCGCCTTTTCTGCGAATGAGAAGCATTCAGTGTTTATGCAGTCTGGTTTGGTGCTGCGGTTGACTCAGGCTGGTATAGGGACTGATGCATTGTTACCTCTTAAAATGACCAGGGCTCCTCCAAGAACGGGAAAAGCTGCCCTGTCAGAGCTCAGTATGGCACTAATCTGTATTTCTCTCTTCTAATCATGAGCAAGAGATATTTTCCTTTTCAGAGCTCGCATCACCTTTTGGTACTTTTGCGCTTTCCTTTCCTGTGTAGATACGTTGGAATCCACTCTCTAGGGTTTCTCTGATGCATCC
Source organism: Cheracebus regulus (assembly GCA_963574635.1). NCBI lineage: Eukaryota > Metazoa > Chordata > Mammalia > Primates > Pitheciidae > Cheracebus > Cheracebus regulus. Next base: position 33,591 of record CAUYQU010053362.1, read on the forward strand.
AAAGCAGTGGTGACTAACCCTGTTACATTTAATGCTCTATCTTCGTAATATGTTTTGGAATATCCCCTTTATTTCTGAAATGAGATGTATAAATAATAAAACTGCCTCTACACATAAATTTAAAAATTAAAATAGTGTTACAATTGTAGTATAAAGACAAGAGAAAGATAGCTTCCAGTAAATTTTTTTTTATGTAAATGCTTGCTTGACTATTCCTGGAGATAAAATGATGTAATCAGGTGTTAGGACGTACTTGCACTGAATATGTTTAGATAAAACAACATTCGACCGAGTATTGGCAAAAGCTTTTTCTATTGGAAGCTTTGGAATAAGGACTAAATAAGTATACACATAAACATACATAGAATCACTATAAATGTAACATCTATGAATGTAGATTGATGCCTGTGTATTGTGTTGGTAATTTAAATACCATGAATTGTTGAGATGATCTTTCATAATGGTGAACAACTCTTGTTCACCATTATGAAAACAAGTAAAACAAAGTATAATTCTCCCTCAATTTATATTTAAGGATGATGCATTCCTTGATAATCCAGTGACTATTAAACAGTGTAAGAAACACTTGTGTCTGTAAGTAAAATACAGTTTGGCTCTATATGCAAAGAATTAACAGGATTTTTTCACCTGCCAGCAAGTCTGGTGGAACATTTGAAAGACTTGCAGGATACTGGGTAATGATTTGTTATCCAAGGCTGTCCTGTTTAGCAGTCCTGGCTGCAGTCTACCACATGCCATTGTGACAATTAAAAATACTGAAAATGGCCCTGGTACCCCCACTGAGAACCACTGATCTAAAGCTCCTCTGCAGTGCTCATGCCCAACTGGGGATCCTGTCCAAGCTGCAGTGCTGTGTTGCTCCGTGATTTAGCTTGGCATGGCACTGCGCCATGTATCGGTAATGCTTCTTAGTGCTCAGGAATTATTCTGCTTGAAGCACTTTCCAGATGGCTGGCTAATAGCTTCTGGGGATACTGAAGTGCTGTTCTGGTGGTTTCTAATTCTCCAGTCCCTTCCTTCTGATACGTGTTACAGATTCCTCAATGGTTATTGTGTATGAAAGGGATGCAGTGGATAGGTAGTTGCCACTCCTTTTTACTACTACTCTAATTACAAATTATGTTTGGTTGATAGTGGTGTTTCATTGATGGGTTGATTGCTTGTCTGTTTTCCTCTCGGTCAATCATCTAATGTTCATAGCCATATTAGCCATATTTGTCTGTTATTCAGGATCCCTGTCACCACTTCTGATCATGATCATCTATGAAAATTTGGAGCATGGTAAGTGATGGGGTTCAGGACATGCTACCCCAAAATATGACGTTAGAACAAACAGCAGAAGCAAGAAGCTCCCTCTTGTCTTCTCCTCTCCCTCATCTCCTGAAGCAAGTTATAAATCCTTCATTCCAGAGGCACACTCTCTATACCTGGAGGAAAGGAACATTCTTATCCTCAGAGATACCAAGAAGAATGTGAACAAACAGGCATTGCTAAGTTTTCTCCAATTTATTACTATTAGATCATATTCCCCTTGTCCAGTGACACTTCCCACAACTGCCTACTCTTCAGCAAACCTAAGCTAAAAATACACCACTTTCCCTGCTTCTTTGGGTCTTCATTTCCGAAGGCTCCCGGGTCACTTAAAACCTGCGTTAAAATAAATTTATATGCTTTTCTCTTGTCAATCTGTCTTTTGTTACAGGGATCTCAGCCACAAACTTAGTGATGGGTAAGAAAGGAAACATTTTTCTCTCCTACATAGAGAATAGTATTCTTAAGTGTATGTTACACATGGCAGGAGATGAAACTGGCAAGTCAGCAGGGCTTAGAACTTTTGATAGGTGACAGAGAGTTGTTCAAGAGTGAGTGTTTTAGGCCAGCTGTGGTGGCTCATGCCTGTAATCCTAGCACTTTGGGATGCTGAGGTGGATGGATCACCTGAGGTCCAGAGTTCAAGACCAGCCTGGCCAACATGGTGAAACCTTGTCTCTACTAAAAATTCAAAAATTAGCTGGGCATCCTGGCACATGCCTGTAGTCTCAGCTACTCAGGAGACTGAAGCAGGAGAATCGCTTGAACCTGGGAGGTGGAGGTTGTAGTGAGCTGAGATTGTGCCACTACACTCTAACCTGGGTGATAGAGTGAGACTCCAGCTGAAAAAAGAAAAGGGTGAGTGAGTGTTTTAGTTGCAGCTTGCAGTTAGTTGCAAGACAGAGACCCAACTACAGTACCACAAACATACAAGGGCTTATTGTCTCATATAATAGAAGTCTAGGCTGCGTACGGTGGCTCCCAGTACTTTGGGAGGCCAAGGTGGAAGGATAGCTTGAGGTCAGGAGTTTGAGATCAACTTGGGCAACATGGCGAGACCCCGTCTCTACCAAAAAAAAAAATAATAATAATAATAAATTAGCCAAACATGGTGGCATGCGTTTGTAGTCCTAGCTACTTGAAAAGCTGAGACGAGAGGATGGCTTTAGCCCAGGAGTTTTTGAGGTTGCAGTGAGCTCTGATTATGCCACTGCACTCCAGCCTGGGCAACAGAGTGAGACCTTGTCTCTAAAAAAATTAAAAAATAATTAAAAATAAATGAAGTCTAAAGAAAAGTATTACAGGTCCGGAGAAGCATCTTTAAAAGGTCGTCAGAGGTCAATCTTTCTTTTGGTTGTGCTACACCTGACTTCCATCCTTAAGGTCCTTCCACCCTGCATGGTTCAAGGTGGCTGTTGGAGGACCAGCCATTACCTTTGCATCGAGAAAGAAAGGTAGAAGAACCAAAAAGAGCGCATGCCTCAGACCTTTTAAGTTTAACTTTCTCTGAAGTTTCACACAACACTTCTCTTTAGCACATATTAAAAAAAATTGAAGGTCTCAAGGAAGAAGGGAGAATGGGTATTTTAGACGAGCTGGCATTTTCTATCACATGGAGGTATGTCATCAGATTTTGATTTGTAAAGATTTCCCTGGCAGAGGATGGAGGATTTGTTGAAAGGGGTATGAAGCCAGCAGAAACGAGTACTTCACAGTTTGTTTAATTTTTCCCATCACTGACATTGAGGAAGTGTAAGTGATGGTTCTAGCTTGATTCATTTGGATCATTGGGGTGCAGATGTGCCATATTGCACATGATACCTGCACATGTAACTTCCTGATGGAATTTAATATAGACTGATAAGGTATCTCTAAGGGTCTTCAATGCATTTGAGATGAGGAATGGAGTTGAGTTATATCTTCTGTGATTTCAGTTTTGGGTGCACTCTCTGCTTGGAAAAATCTCATCTGCTTTTAAAATATTTTTCACCCTTTGAATAACCTTAAAGGTAACATTTATGATGTTTTCTCCCTTGACTTTTTTTGTACTAACATTAGTGTTCTGGAAAATAAACTAAAAGTCAGCACTGTTTTTACCTTAATTTTATCCTTTATTGGGTATTTAAAATAATTATTTGTGAAATTATTTAGCACTTCAGGTTTACCTACCTCATTGCTGAGAATTTTGCTCAGTATATATTCTGAGCATTTTCAGAATCACTATTGTTCATGTAGTTCCTAACCTTTGAAAGTTCATTATCAGCATTTCATAATTATTGGTCTTTGCCTCCTAGGACCTATACTATTTGTACTCTGTGTGATGATAGTGAGAAGCAGAGATGTGTGATAATCATGATATTGTACCTATTGGCTCTTAAGTTCCTAGCAGAAAGAAATTCTGTCAGAGAGAGAATATGTAATTTGAGCAGTGCAAAGAAATAATGTTATTCTACTGTTTTTCAGAAATGAAAGAACCAAATGTTTTAAGTAGTTACGTTTTTACCATAAAAGATTTTTGGGTTGATAGGCACAGCAACCCACCATGAAACACGTTTACCCATGCAACAAATCTGCTCATCTGACACATGTACCCCAGAACTTAAAACAAAAAGATTCTTGAAGATTCTGGCTGCCTGCATGACGTTTAAGTGAGAGAGAGAGAGAGAGGAGTATCACACTGGGATCAGGAATGGGAGAGAAGCCTTGCCTTGTCATCACTGAGTTTGCATAGCCAGGCACATGGATCAGATTTCAGAATGTGCATGAAATAATTTCAATTGCAATATGAAAATGCTTTAAAAGATGAGATAATCAGTCATCCTGGATATTTTTATTCTGTGAAACCTGGCTTTTAGAGCTATTTTTGGCATCTGGGCAGCTTGCTTACTATGTTTTGTTGAAGCAGAAGGGGGCAGCAGAGAAACCAATTAGAAAGCCAACATCTGAGTTGGCTTCCTTCTAATAGACGGTGTTTTGTGATATAAATATACTAAAAGGAAATGAAAATGGAAAATAATATCCTTTGTTTATTAAATTCTAAAAATGGTTGCAAAACATTTTCAGATAACATGATATAGATTTCTACTTGTCCGTTTACACAGATGTTGCGAGGTGGATATATTTGTGTGTTTTGTTCTAAGACCCGACATGCAAATGTAGAGTGGATTATTTGTAATTTAGTACAGCTTTCAGTGGGGCTTGTTTTCCACTAGATATCTGTGTGTTTATAGAAAAGCAGATGCTCCGGTGGGTTTTTGCAGTTCATTCTAATATGTTTATCCCCTTTAGTCAGAGTTTTTAAGGAAAACCACTTCATTTCTTGTTAAAATTAAGCAAATTAATGCCTTTTGACTGAATTTTGGTTTTGGAGTCAGTGATCTAATTTTTTTGTTTGTTTTATTTTTAAAGTATTACCTATGAAAAATTTTCCATTTGTTGAAAGATCTAAGTGACTGATTGTTTTCATGCCCTTAACCTTTGAAAACATGGTAATTAATTGAAACAATACAATTTTTCTGTAAAGGATGGCTAAGTCATGTTGAGGGGCCTGGCTAACTATTTATATTTGCTATGTATGAAAGCTGTTCTATTTCTCATTAATATTCTATATTTCTTTTTCTGTGATTAAGGACAGTAAATAGCATAGCTGAGGAGTTCTCACTGAAAGCCAGTCTGGTATTTTGATGTATTCTATGTTTAAGATAAAGGACAATGTTTAGTGGTTAACAGGAAACTAGTGCCTTTTTTCACTGATTTACAAGTGAAAAAGGGAGTCATTAAGTTACAGTATCTTCCTCTGCAGGAGAGCCAGTGAAGATAAAGCTGCAGTTCTGTTCCAAATCCATTATGTGTGTTTGATATTTTGATAAATTTAATCTCCTGACTTCTTTGATACAGCTCTGTTTTATAAGATAAACTGTGAAAAAAACCTCCTGAATGTGATTTACAAAGTGAGAAGTTAACTGTTAGCTATACTCTACTGGTAAGGATTTATAGCATGGCATAGTATTTAGCAGAAAGTAAAAGTGTGTGTGTGTGTGTGTGTGTGTGTGTGTCTCCATCTCAGGGTGCTTGAGGTATAGGATTACAATTAATTCTTTTTTTTTTCTGAGACAGAGTTTTGCTCTTGTTGCCCAGGCTGGAGTGCAATGGTGCGGTCTCAGCTCACTGCAACCTCTGGCTCCTAGGTTCAAGCAATTATTGCGCCTCAGCTTTCCGAGTAGCTGGGATTACAGGCATGCGGCACCATGCCCAGCTAATTTTTGTATTTTTGGTAGAGACAGGGTTTCATCATGTTGGCCAGGCTAGTCTCAAACTCCTGACCTCAGATGATTGCCCACCTTGTCCTCCCAAAGTTCTGGGATTACAGGTGTGAGCCACCGTGCCTGGTCAGGATTACAGTTAATTCTTACTGAAAGCATTTAGTGGCTCATCTGGTCTTATCTCTTTCCTATGCTAGTCATCTTGTTCTCTCTCTGTATGGTAGTTGTTATTTGATGAGTGCTAGTTGTATGAAACTAATATGTCTGATTTCTTCAAGAAACATTTTTTCTGTCATCTGTGACCTCATCTATGACACTGGGGGACAACTGTCCAGTGACAATTTGCTGCCGCCCAGTGAAACCATAATGCTCTTTCCCTGAATGTGTATTTGTCCTCTTGAAGCAGTAACTGTGGTCTGAATGTCAGGTGTTATTTTATCTTTTACTAGATACTTTTGTATCCCTGAAATTGTTCTTGAGCTCTTTTCCTGGAATACAGTGAAGTTATTTGGAAACAGTTTTATTTAGTGTGTGTAGGAGTCTTGCTTTTCACATTTCTTAGGTGGGACCAGAGCAGTATTTAGTGTAGGGCAAGTGACTGAGGCAAGACTCTTTGGGTCTGCTATTTAATGCCCCTTGAGCCTTGAGGTTTTCTACTCTGACTGATGGGAGCAGGCACTATTCTTGGCCTTATTTGAGTACCTGCTACTGTTACCTCTAACTCTCAGTTGCTCCTGTCCCCAGCTTTGGGTAGTGTCTTCATGTGCTTGTACTGATTAGTACTCCGTTGAATATTGAAAGTTGACCTTCGGCAGATATTTAGTTCTCTGCCTGTGCAGTTCTTTCCTCTCTGATATTCTGACCTGTAAAGTCTAGCCTCTTTGGTCTCCCTGTACTGTCAACATTGTCACCTTAACTCAGGGACTCCTTCAGGCTCCACCTGGCTTCTGCTTGTTACGTGGCTGGCTAGGCTGGCTTCATGGGTAGTAAAATAATTTACTGAAACAGTAGTGAGTTAAAACCAAGTTTATTAGAGGGAAAGTACATTGCAAGGTAGCAGTGGGCAGCACAGTAGAGAAGAGGCTGTCTGCCAGGAGGCAGGGGCTGAAGGGAAGCTTTACAGGACCATGCTGGAAGGGCTATGTGCAGATGGGATTGCGCTGCTGGGGCTACATGCAGAGCAATGTTGTCCAAGCAGGTTGTTTGTGATTAGCTGTCTCTCAGAACAAATGTTCTCCCACTTCTGGGGCCGGCCTCTTCCTTATTGTTGGTAACTTACCTTATCAGGACTCCACACTAGCTACCTTCACTGTGGTCTAGAAACTTTCTTAATCAGTAAGTTGAGGCAGTCCTTTTGTTTATTTCTCAGTCTTACAGTGATTGCTGCTCTTGTTCGGTATCATGAAAACCACCAGATGTTGGTGTTACACATGCAAGGGTAAATCCAATGGTCACTGAAGCGTCTCTCTGTAAATTCTTAAAACTGTCCCCTGTCAGAGCCCCTCTGAAATTAGTGTTTTCTCTCTTTGTGCTAGTGGAGTTCTGTTAGTGCTGCAAATCTAAGTTGTAGGCTTCACTATGAAAAACTGCATGGCCTCCCCAAGAAATACCATCGCCAACCTGCCTGGGGGTCATCTCTTTCTTTCATGGATTCCTAAATAGGTTTACAGGAGTGCCAAGAGGATGGCCACACTTAGGCCTCCTGAGGGTGACTCAGCACAGAATGGGAAGCCTGCAAAAGAGTACAGTGAGTTGGTCCTTTCTCAGCAGGTATGTTTATTATTACCCTACCCTCTTTCTAAGATTCTATTATGAGATTGTAAATTGCCATGCCTTTAAAGTCTGCCTGTGTTCAGTCATGACCATCCAGATGCTGAAGACACAGGGTGAGCAGGAAGCAGATGTTCTGTCCACAGGAACCTCCCTCTCTGTAGAAGAAACGAATACTGTGCAAATGGAAAGTGGTAATACAATGTGATAAACGACAGCTTTCCCATTTAAGGGCATTTAGAAGACACCCTCTTTTACTCCTTGTGCCATTTTAACAAAAACAGTGCAGAACTAACCTGATACTTTTTTATCTTTTGGATTACTTGGTAAAAATGAAGTTCTCTTTTTTATCTATCAGCAAACATCTAAGAGCAAAAATTAATTTAAACGTTTCTTCTTACCAAAACTAACTTTATCTTCATGTGACACTTTTTAGTAATATACTTAGTTTATAGCTGTCTAAATAGAATTTGCTGATGCTTTACATAGTTTTTCAGGTTGCTGATAGATCTTATTCTACTAAGTGAAAAGCAGTTCTAAGCCTTGATTCTTAAAACGCGTATTTCCCTTGGCAGCAATTCTAGTGGAAAATATGGGGTTGTTTCTTTTTATTAAATTTATTCTATTTTTATAAAATAATTCTAAAAAGTTTGGTCTTCATTAGTGTTTTTACTTCAAGAAGCTGAATTATTTCTGTAAAAATATATTGGCATTTTTTTATAAGGTAGCATTAAATCAAGTAGTTTCCTTTATTTTCCAAGTATATTTTTAAAAGTACATTAGTGTAGTCTGTTTTTTATTTTTTGCTTTGTCTTTTGATAGTGAAACAAAATATTACTATTCTAAGCTTGGGTTTTCAAAATACACATTATTCACAGTGTAAATTATTCAGTAGCCTTGTCTTACAGGAAATGAAGGAAGAAAAACTGGATCCATTTAGCTCTGATCCCTTTTTTGTTAGCAATTTATGTGTATAACCAGTAGATTTCTCCTGAAGAAAACCTAATTATTAAGCTAATTTAGGAGAATTTAGTAAAGAAACGATTTTGAGGAAAGCAAATAAAGCAATCCAAATATGCAATAATTATACCAAAATTGTAACATAGATGTATAAGAACATCTTACCACTTTTAAATTTCCTGCAAAATTGACAGATGCTGAATTTTTTCATAACTGACAATGGAAATCCTATGGGAAACAGCTCAAATTTTGACAGCCTCAAGAAAATGGATGGCTTCCCCTTCTGAGTGATGATTGCTCTTACCTTTTGAAGAATTAGCTCATAAGTATAGATTTGGAGAGAGTTACAATACACAATACAGCCTTAATCTATTGAAAATAAGTCAGTCATTCTATGAATTAAACACTTCAGCATTAAGAAGGTTGCTGTGAAGGGGAGAGTGTAGAATATTATTTGGTTGCCACTTTTGCTAGCTTGGTGGCTCTTGAGAAATCTTGAGTGAACTTACCAGTTTCATGTTTGTAGCGGGTATGCATCTATCCAGGATAAACATCCCTCATTGAAAAACTAGAATCCTTTTCAAGGTTAAGCATAATGTAAAACAAGTAATATTGCTCCAAAATGAATTTCTATGCAGTTTATATGAATTAACAGCTGGCTAATAAGCAGTTCTGGAAGTCTATCATAAGCAAGGTCTTGTATTAGCCATAGACTGAGCAGACTTATTGCTGACTATACTGTTTACCTCACATGGTGAAGTAGTCTGGGAAAAAGCACTGTCATTGGTCCATTCCAGATAACTGTCATTGTGGTATTACATAAACTCGCAGAATGCTGTGGGATGCAAAGGGGACGTACACCACTTTGGTGATTTGGGGGGACTTTGGCATGCCCTTGTAGGAGTCCAGAAGGAAGGATCATACAGTTTAGTATTAAGCTGTGTAAAAACATTACCACATGAATGAAACCAGTCCTCCTGAGGCCAAAGGGCTTATGAATAGGAAAGATATATACCTTGAGTAGACTTCTTTTTGAGCAAAGATATCCAGAAGAAGAGTGTTAAGGCAAAGCAAAAGATTCTTCAGACTGTGCTCGTCTGTCTTCATAGGCATTTCTTGCTTGTATAACATGGAAAGAACCACTGCTTGCTCAGTGTGGCTTTTTATTTTGCCATACTGGACCATGTGAGTAGCCATTGAGGTAATTTATTCTTGAGTCAAAATAAGAGGGCATTAAATTTAGTAGAACTGAAGTTGGCCCTGACAAGACTGAGTACCATATGGGATCCCTTGGAGAGCATCACTGCAGAAAGCACCTGGATTCTACTTAGAAAAACATACGTATGTGAGCTGCCTTCTTTGGGGCGTGCAACTTATAATGAGCTCTTGTAAAGGATTCGAAAGCCCATGGCATGTTTCTGTCATATCCTATATATATATGCTATACTAAGATGTTATGCATGGGTTAGGGTCCTTGGTAAGGCTCACTTGTCATTTCCAATGTAGTTTATATTTGCTTCTCTTTGCACAAGGATTTGGTGATTTACCTTATGGACAATGAAAGTAGAAATGTCCTAATGAAGAGTTTTCTTCTAAATTTAAATGAGAAATATATAAAATCCTAAATTATATTAATGTTAATGGTTTAGAAATCTTAACATGGAATTATAGTACTTTTGAATTAACAGGTGTAAGGAACATGGCTGCACTGCAGCCAGGCAGGATAGGCTGAGTTAAACATCCTGGGTGGCTCAGAGAGTTTGTAGCGCAGGCGCACAACTCCAAATATAATATGAACACAGCTATGTAGCCATAACATGGGAAGGCCATAACTTGGCTCTACGCCACTATTATCTGTAAAAGGTATAATTGCCCTGGTGACACTGTACAGGCACACTTGCACCCAAAGAAAGAGAGAGAGCCAGTTCTGTTCATCTTGCAGCGGGCAGCCAGGACACAGCTCAGCTTGCTTGTGCCCAGAGGGAAAGAGTTAAGCTGCTGATCCCAGAGGGAGAGCCAGCAGAGCAGCTGTGCATGGGCATGGCTGGAGCAAGCAGTTGAGACAGAGACAGACAGTGTCAGAGAGCTGCTGGATGAAACCGTATTCTACCTACCTATGGCTCCCTGAGTGTTCTTTCAGCCGTCTGCCATTCATCCACCCACTCCCTTTGGCTGTCTGCCTAGGCTGGAACCTGACCCTGGACCTAACTATAGGGACCTTAGGGACCTAAGAGATCATCGAATTGAACTCATTACAGATGAAGAGACTGAATCCCAATGGCTAAATGACTTGTCTAAGACCACACATCTAGTTAGACACTGAGCCAAGAAAGAACCTAATTTCGTATTTCTAGATGCATGGCCCTTACTCAGTGGCGTGTACTGTAGTTCACAGATCCCATTCACTTGTTGCCGAGGTCTGCCACTTCCGAGAGTTTGCCAGTTTTGGTGTAAGTGTACATTGCCAAATGAGAAATAGCTTGGATTTATAACTGAAGAGACATTATCTATTGTGGCTGCAGCTGAAGCACCAACTTTTAACCAGTATGACTACTACTTATTTCAGCTCCTATCCTTATCTCAAATAATTCTGCCTTCCTGTAACATATGATGGGGGCCCCTGGGAGCCTGCAAAAAGGACTCACTTACTCTGAGGGCTTGGCCAGGTCTCTGCTTCTTCCTCCTTGTTCTCAGATGGCAGACTGACATCCTCACAGTAAGACTGGGCTGCTTTACACCTGCACAGCCTTGTGGTAGGTACCTGTAGCTCCAGAAGGAATTTATTTTCGTAAAACAGACAGACCTGGAGACCAGAAGATTGGTCACCTGTAGTTTGGTAATAATTGAGAACTAGGTCAGAGGGTTCTATTTCTTGTCCCATGAGAGCAGGATGTGTGAGGTTGTTCTTGATGAAAGCTGAAGTTTTAAATGTAGGTTAATGGCTTTCTTGGAAGTTAGCAAGCAATTAAGGGTTTCTCGTCCATAAAGAAATTATAGCTACAGGGGGACAGTTTTTTTTTTAATTCCTTTAGACTCTTAGAACATACTTTATTTATTTTTCCTTAAAATCTGACCTTAAACTTAAAAATAAGTTTGTTAATACTAATGTTGTTTTCCCTTGAGCTGGCTTTGAACCTCAAATGAATTGCAAACTGCAAAGGGACTGCCGTAGGGCTACTCTTTAGTAAATTTGTACAGTTGAATGGTAAGGGATCCATTTATAAAAAATATTGTATGTGGGCTGTTTCCAGGAGTATAACAGTATTTCTTTATAAGACTAAATATAATTTTACCTTTGTAACATGGTACAGTTCCAATCAAATAGGCAGTAATTTTCTTTATTAGAGTTGCATTTAGAGTGTTTCATTCATGAGATTTTTATGAAATATAGTCTTTGTGTATTCATTGTGCTAGGTTCTGGAAGGTGATTAAGAAATGGTACCTAAACTCCAGGAGCTTACAGTCTAGGAAGGAAAAAGACAAAATTATACCAATGTAGTGAGTTCAGTTTCATGGCATATGAAAAGTGTTACAGAGACACAGAGCAAAGGTGTAACCCTACCTAGAGTTGAAGAAGACTGCACAGAAGATGGTGCATTAGAAGGATGAGAAAGAATTGGCTGCACCAACTGGAGAAGGGGAAAGGACCTTCTGAGAAAGAGAAGAGCTTGTGCAAAACAGTGGAACCTGAGGGAGGATGGTGGTCTGCTAATACTGAGTTCAGTGTGGTTGTCTTTATCGTAGGTTGCTTGTGGGAAATAAAGCTAGTATTTGCTTTGCTAGCTGGACTAAGCTGGGCTATACTAAGTTGTCTGACCTTTATCCTGTACCCAACAGGAACTACAGAAAGTTTTAAAGAAAGGGAATGAAGTCAGATCCGTGGTTGAGAAAAATATTCTAGTAACTAAGTGGTGAATAGAATGAAAAGTGGGGAGACTGATTGGGAAGCATTTATAATAGAAGGTATAGGGCAAGTAAGTATTAGGAAGCAGGCAGTGATTGTGATGTCAGAATCAATTTGTATGGTGTTTAAGAGGTATATCCGGAACTCAGTCAAGCAGAGATTGTTGAAGAGGGTGAGCTTAAGAGACTGGATGTATTCTGGGAACGTTAATTATGGGAGGGTGTAATCTCTTAATGCTCTTTTAAAGATTTTGCTCTTTCCTTAGTCACAACTCAGTAAAGTTGTTATTGTTCAGAGATTATGTGATGAAGTAGACATATACATGTGTGTTTCTTCTTCATATTTGGCTATTTGAACCTATCTCTGCGGTATAAACAGTAATTCCTTTCTAGATTTATTTATTTGGAAGTTTTTTGATCTATAAAAATTACTCTGAAAAAAAATTACTCTGGTGTTTCTGGTCTTGAGTTAAATACACTTATAATTGCCATGGGGTTCCCTTGGCATCATCGCAGCTGGAGGTCTGGTGGGCTTTTGTAAATAGCATTTGGAAGAGGGATTCCTTTGCCAAAGCATTAGCAATCTTTTGTATTGTTTCCATCTGGTTTTTGTCTAAAGAGACAAGTGCTGGGATTTTATTTATTTAATAAACTTTGTTTGAATGAGCTAATTTCCCCGCTGTCCGGAATTACTAAGGGAAAACATGAGCATTTATTTCAAGCACTTACTCTACCCATTCCTTGCTTGAGTGGGAAGCAACCACTTCTGTAGCCACCAACCACCTGATATTCTAGTCTTTTCTGTGATTAAATTATAAAAATAATCTCTTTGTGAACTTGTCTGCTTTTGGTATAAGGTCACGTATTTGAAGAGCAATCTGCAGTGAGGTATGTTGGCTTCATTTTCTGTTTGTTTTCTAAAGAAAGAAAAAACAGATACATTTACATTTCAGACTTCTTTTTGAGGGCCTATTGTGTGCCCAACTCTTGGATTACTTTCTCTTATTTCACATTCATACCAACCCTACTTGAGAGTTGTTTTTCCCCTCACTTTGCTGTTGAAAACGGTGTTTCAGAGAGTTTAAGGAATCTATACAAGCCCCTTAGTAGTTAATATTATAGGTTGTTTTAGACTCAGCTTTTCTGACATGAGACAGAAGCTTTGAAACTGCCTCCATTGCCCCCATGGCTCCACGTAGAACAGAGGGCTTCCAGATGCTGATAAAAGTGATAAGAAGGGAAGGTAAAAGACTAGATGTCAGCTGGAAGGTGTGGCAGTTGTGCTGTGAAAACCCACCAAAGGGAAGATGTTTCAATTCTTTCACGACTATGGAAATCCTAAGTGACTTATGGCACCTGAGTTTATTAAGACTTCTTATTTCAGAAAGTTAATGGTCTTCTGCCCTCTCTGTGTCAGTGTGATGTATGTAACCACTGATTAGCTGACTCATTTGTACAGTTGGCAGATATGGGAGCAATTAGTTTCACTCACCTTGCTTTTTAAAAATCGTGATAAGTTTGCACTATCTTTGCGAAATGGGTAAATTCAGAAATCAGTTTTGGGACTATCTGTATTAATCCAAGGCATAAGCAATTTCACCTTCAGCAAATTTAATTCCCGGCTTCAGCTTTAGTCTGCAGTAATCTTAAATGAGACATTTTCTTGTATGCTTATAACCGCAGGGATTTTATCTGCTGCTGTTGTGGTCTTTTGAGGAGGATTCTCCTACTGCAAAGGATGTCTACAATATAATGAATGGCAAGAAGTATCAGGAGTATTTTGAGTGCTTAAACCCATCTGAGGTTTATTAATTTTCCGGATATGGGTTAACATGGTTCCATGAATAGGCACAAGGCCTAGAGAGTAGGATTAGGAAAGTTTCCAGGGGCTCTGAACTCATGTCAAGCAAAACTGGTATGCTAGGCAGCTAAGACAACTGAATAGAGAAAGGACTTTGAAAGTGCTTTATCTCACTGCATAATGTTTGTAAATTTTATTTAATTAACTTACAGCTGCAGGGCTCATGAGGCTGAAATTAAAGTTTTGTGAAGTTTCGATAAGGCGGCAGCCACACAAGTTTGATTAGCAGTGGATGTTTTGGAAATGAGTTGGCAGCAATGCAAAAATAGAAGGTTTGAATTTCAGGAGGCATGTTGGCATTGCATGTGCCCATTTGATTAGCCATGGAAAGCCCATTGCTTTCCACCTGTTGCTGCAGGCATTTCTTCCCTCTGCGTGTCTTCTCCAAGGTAACCTCTAGCATTGAAATAAGCATCCTTTGTCATTAAGTCTTATCAGCCCATTGCTCTTAGTCTGTTTTGTTAGTAGTAAATCAGTTGTCTGAGTTATTCTTTCTACAGCCATACAACATACTGTTTAACCTTTCTTCCAGATTATAGACATTGCAGTGAGGTGTTTCTCCCTGTAAGGGTGGAGGCAGCAGAGGTCCTTTCATGTGGAGCTGTATCAGTTAGGGCTGAAGGGTCACTGATAAGGGGGCACAGCACGTTTCCACATAGTGTTTAATCTACTAGGGTCTTCACACTAGCATTTATCATTGTTGATTTCTAGTGTTTTTTGGTGAAAGGAAACACTACTCTAATCCTCAACAGGAAAGTTTCATTCTAGTAAACTGGATGTAGTGCTGACAGACATTCTCTGCTTAACTAAACTTTAGTCAGGCTCCTGGACTCTGTCCCCCACAGGGCCCATCTGTGTACTTCCTCGTAGAATCTCATTTTAGCAAGAACCCTGCTAAGTCAATTTAGCCGGAACCCCAGTCCTTCAGATCTGATCACCCTCAATGTCTGATGGGGTTCCTTACCTCCCTCAGGCGATGTCTGAGCATCTTGGCCTATCTTCAGCAAGAATTCTGTTAGGATGGTGTAGCCAGAATCTCCCCATGCCTGTGATTTTTCCCCTTCACAATTTTTCATTCACTGATTCCCAACCTGCTCTTTGGCTATAAATTCCCACTTGCCCATGCTATGTTTGGAATTGAGGCTGCGGTCTTGACTGAGATCTCTTTCCCCCTATTGCTGTAGTCCTGATTTAAAAATATTTTTATCTCCTTACTAGCCCATTTAAAAAATGATAGAGGAGCAGGAAGGGGAACACAAGGGTTGGGGAAGGACATAGAGATGGTTTCAGCTGTATCTATAATTGTTTTATTATGGGGAGGAAAGGTCTCAAGCGAATATGGAAGGTAAATATGAAGAAAATGGTTCTGGTACAATGGAATTTCTTATTTTACTCCCTTTGCTTTTTAAACTATCTTGTGAAAGCCTTGTGTGTTTTTTTTTTCTTCCTATTTCCAGTCTATCACAGACGAATATTGCCCTATTGCAAAATGACAAGCCTGCAGCTGTTGCCCTGTGTGTCACTTATACACAAGTTCAACAAGACCCTAATCAGCCAATACCTTCTTCAGTGAGACAAGCCCACTGATCTTGCATTTGTGTGTATCAGCTATGTCGCATTGCTATAAAAATTTCTAAATACTTATTCTTTATTTTGGTTCTCATCTCACAGTGGACCCATAACTGTCTCCAGTGAATAGCATACTCGGAGTAACAGTGTTCTAGTCTTTGTAAGCCATGAATGTTTCATATTAAATGTTTAAATCATTTTGAACATATTTATGTTTTCAAAGTATTTTATGTTAACTCATTTACCTAATTCTGCATATTCGCTCTTAGACGTGGATGATTCTTTGAGTCCACAAATTTGTCTTCATCCTGGAGCTTTGTTAGGTGTTCCTGAAAATCAGTGATAAGACTTGTTCTTGCCTTTGAGGGTTTGTTATGTAATGAAGATATTTAATTCACAAGCATTTTTTTTAGCACTTGTTTTGCCTCTGGCTTTATCTTAGCCAGTAAATACTCAAAAATGTGTAATTCATAGACTTTTCTTTCAAAGGAGTTTCTATTTTAGAGTCAGGCTAGAACTAATAGTTTGTGTTCCATACCAGGCTTGTAAGATAAATACTACAGGAAACCTGAAAATAGTCATGATTTGTAATTGGACAGGTTGAAAGTGGCTCATCTGAACTAGATTTCTTGAAGGATGAGTAGGGATTTTTCAGGTTGACAGAGGGATAAAATCAAAGGAGAAAAGCATGAGCAAAAGTGAAGAGAGATGGCACACCGCGGCTTGATGAAGAGTGATAAGCAGATGGTTGGGTTCTAGAATGCACCCAGGGAAGTGAGGTTAGAAAGGCAGAATGGAGCAAGACAGCATAAGGCTTTGATTTTCACACTAATGATTTTGAGCTTTTTCTTACTCACCTGAGAAAATTTTAAGGCATGATCAGTTTTGGTTAGAGCCCAGGCAATATAAAGAGTAGATTACTAAAAGGAGAGACTAGAGGAGAAGAGATTGGTTAAGAGGTTGTCAAAATAGTCTAAATGAGAGGTGATAATGACCTGAACAATAGCAGTGGCTCTGGGAATTTAGAGAAGGGAAGAAATCTAAGGACTGTCTCAGAGGTGAAAGTGAATGAGTGGGGTTTGGGAAGAGAGAGGGGCCAGGTGAGGAGCAGGAGCTTTTTCTCTTACGTGGACAAACTGAATAACAGGGAGGGACATGTTTTCCTGTGGATGAAGATACAGGTGATTTTTGCATCCAAGAAGAGAGAGAAGTATCACTCTCAATGGCCATAATATTCTCAACATAATCTACATTATTTCAGGAATGGGAGTATAAGAATTAAAATTAAGGATAGTGGAAAAATATAAATTTGCATTAGACAATGTGATGGGGCCTTCTGTATTATAACAGCTAGAATCTTTGACTTATAGTTTTCTGATACACACCTTTAGTTCTCATGTTTGAATTCCATATATTCATTTGTTCATTCTTCAATATTTGTTGACAGCTTACCTTGTAAATCATTGTATTATAAGCCGGGGATAGAAATATAAGACGTAAATCCTGCCCTCAGGTAGCTCGCTTGCTAAAGCGGAGGACAGGCACTTAAATACAGCAATGTGGTTAGATTCATAGGAGCTGTAGCAAAATTAGTAAATCTTGCTAAGAGTATGGGGCTGTGACAGTCACTGGAGGAGAATAGTTGTCGATTTTTGTTTTGATAGAGACAGGGTCCCCTTCTGTTACCCAGGCTGGAGCGCACTTGTGTGATGTAGCTCACTGCAGCTTTAAAGACTGGGTTTAAATGATCCTACCACCTCAGCCTCCGGAGTAGGTAGGATTCGTTTTTTTTTTTTCTTTTTTGGTAGAGATGAGGTTTCACTTTGTTGCCCAGGCCAGTCTCCAACTCCTGGCCTCCAGCAATCCTCCTGCCTCAGCCTCCCAAAGCACTGGGATTACAGGCATGAGCCACCATGCCCTGCCTAGAATACTGTTGAGAGATGAGAATGTGCTCGGTGGTGAAAAGAAGAGAGACTTTCTAAGAAGGGATTGTAGAGTTGAGGGGATGAGATGGCTGGGCCAGGTTCTCAGAGCTGGATACCATATTACGTGTGAGAATTTGTGGTTGAGTGAGAAAGAGCGGAAGAGCCGTTGAAGGGTTTAAGTGGAGGAGTGAACTGAACAAAATGGAGGTTCAGTGGGATTGTGCTGGCCATTGTGGAGAATGAGATCTGAAATAGAGAATAAGGGAGACCACCTGACAGTGCAGTGATTCAGGTGAGAAATAACTGGAATGAGCTAGAGCAGTGATAGTGGGGATAGACTAAAGAGTTAATAAATAGTTAGAAGGACATCAAGATGGATTCAATCCACAAAGTAGAAGAGAGGCAAGTAAGTTCAAGGTGACACAGGTTCAAGCTCGAGCTACTTAAATAGTGGAAGCATTGCTAAGAGCCTGTGGGTGCAGGGAAGAAGGATGATGCCTTCAGCTCTAGAAACCATGTCCTGGAGAGCTTTAGCAGGCAGTTGTGTACTCATATACAAAGGTCTATGGAGAAACTAAAGCTGGATAGAACTTTTGGAATCATCAACATTTAGGAATAGATTGTTAAAATAAATAATGGAGGTATTTACATAGGCTGAACAAAGAGAATTTCAAACAACCTGTTTAATTCCTCAGTTAAAATTTGCCAACAAACATAAAAGGCAGACAGGTTGCTTTCAGGGCATTGAGCTCAAAAGACAGAATAAGGCCATTTATGTGTCACTGGTTAATGTTTATCTTATGTTTGTCTACCAAGAAAAGGGAAGAGACGCTGAAGAAAAAGGGAATCTTTTCATTCTTTGTTGTGTTGAATACATTTTAAAGAAAAAGAAGCAAAGAGAAATAACTTGAGAACAAGAACCTAACCACATAGTAACATAATTTATATGCCATAAAATACCATTTTAAATGTACAGGTAAATGATTTTTATAAAATTTACATAAGCCATATTTTTTTTAAGTATAAAAAGACAGTTATGAGCTAAGCCTTTGAGTACTGTGATGATTGAGAGTATGGCAAAAATACTGCAGGTAGCATTTAATTAGGAAAATTCCCTGCCAATTGGAAGATGTGGCTGAGGATTGGCAGAGGTTAAAGGAATACTTATTTTGTGCCAGACACTATGCTGGAAGAGGTGCAGATAAATGGGCAGAGTCTGGGAGCATTTTAAGCAGTATTTAAAGGATAGTGTCCTGTCTCCACTAAGCCATTGATGTTAATGTGATACTTTTATATTTATTTCTATTTTCTAACTTTAGCTCTAGGAAAATAAAGGGTCACACTAGCATTGCAATTATTTTCTCACATTAAAAAATTATATTTGGTTGCCTCTAATTGGAAGTACACACACACACACACACACACACACACACACACACACACACACACACACACACACTCTTTCACGACAGTCTAGCTCTGTTGCCCAGGTTGGAGTGCAGTAGCATGATCTTGCCTCATTGCAACCTCTGCCTCCCGGGTTCAAGCAATTCTCCTGCCTCAGCCTCCTGAGTAGCTGGCATTACAGGCACTCACCACCATACCCAGCTAATTTTTGTATTTTTAGTAGAGATGGGGTTTCACTGTGTTGGCCAGGCTGGTCTCGAACTCCTGACCTCATGATCTGCCTGCCTCAGGCTTTCAAAGTGCTGGGATTACGAGCGTGAGCCACTGAGCCTGGCCAGAAGTATGCTTTTTAAACTGAACCAACCCTAACTTCTCAGGAAATTGTGGACAGAATTTCACATATTGCAAGCTTCTTAATCTGTTTTAAAAAACCCTCGAAATACATATTATTAGTGATATATTTATTTAAACAAGTCATATTTATCCAGTTTCTGGAAGACACTGAAGCTTGATAATTTCTTTTTTGTGTGTGTGAGACAGAGTCTTGGTCTGTTGCCAGGTTGGAGCGCAGTGCTACGATCTCAGCTCACTGCAACCTCCACCTCCCGGGTTCAAGCGATTCTCCTGCCTCAGCCTCCTGAGTAGCTGGGACTACAGGTGCCCACCACCACACCTGGCTAGTTTTTGTATTTTTAGTAGAGATGGGGTTTCTCTATGTTGGCCAGGATGGTCTCAATCCGTTGACCTTGTGATCCGCCCACCTCAGCCTCCTAAAGTGCTGGGATTACAGGCGTGAGCCACCGTGCCTGGCCAAACTTGATCGTTTCTTTACTTTAGTGACCTACAGCATAAGTTAAATGGTAGTTTTTGTTGATTGGTGCTTTATTATTTTTTTTTTATAGTGAAAACTTGTTTTCCTTCATGATAATAGCCTCCTCCATGGTAAGACTGCATGGACAAGAAGGTGCATAGATTGCTTAGAGAATAGAGTATTTGTGGGATTGTTCTATAACTTGTAAGCAAAGGAGGCACTGGGTTTGCTGAGCATTGTCCTCTGGGGAGTTGTATTCATTTTCTCAGAGGAGCACTGGCCTAGGATGCTCAGGAATATGAGAAATAAAAATGCCAGGAAAGAGTATGTGGCAGAGCTGACCTTTTCACAACTCTGAAGGTGAATGTCTTCTGTCTTGGGAAGATGGTGACAAGCTTGAACTTTGAACCAGCACCCTGGTCTCTTGAGCCAGATCTGTCCAGTCCTGAGGGTCAGCAAGCAGTGTGGGAGAAGAGGAAGTAAAGGTTGCGGGTAGATCTGTGGAAAAAGTGAGCTTTGGTATGGGTTGGCATAAGCATTGCCTGTTGGTGTGGTAATGGCTCAGGGGAGACGTCCACAGACTTTTGAGTGACTTGTGAGTGGGGCCATCTGACTCATGCTGCCAGGCAGTGGCAGGTCACAGTTGACATGTGTTTTCCCATTTCTTCAGTGCCTACCTGGTTTTTCCACAAAAATGAACTCCCTCTTAATCATCATTTCTACAGTCTATTGAGAGTATGAAAAGGTTGTACTAATCTAAAATAAACTTTTTTTTTAAATGAGTTGAGGTCTTGCTTTGTCACGAGGCTAGAGAGCAGTGGCACAGCCATAGCTCACCATAGCCTTGAACTCCCAAGGGATCCTCTTACCTCAACCTCTGAATTAGCTGGGACTACCGGCATGAGCTACCATGTCTGTCTTCCTAAATAATCGTGCCAGCAAAACAGTTAAGAAGGGTGAATATGTTAGGTAAATAGAACCTAGCCCATTCCAAAGATGAACAGAATTTAGTATTATTTCAAACCACCCACTCCAGTTTTTCTCTTGGCATGGAGATTTCAGAGCTGCATGTGAGCACTGGGCTGTCCTTAAATACTTACTAGTCATTGTACTGTTAACAATTATTTAATGATTTAATCAGAAAGGACTGGCTTTGGATTTCTGATGAGGTAATGAGAATTGGCATTTAACAAGTTAATTGGAATTGGAAAGAGCTATTAAAAGGCCATGAGAGGGTCTTTCATGAAACCCTTGAATATGCTTCAGTCTGAAGATCTTATTAAATTATGCCAAGGGTGTTTTTTTCCTTTCACTTTAAATCACCGATTAGGATCATCTAATCAGCTTCCTGAATGTTGCTGCAGATGAAATTATTATTAACATCATAATGTTGGAATTTTAATTTTTTCTTTCCAGTTGCCAGTGAATCCAGTGTTTAACAGTCAGTAGTTTTTCTTAGCCCCATTGGGACCAAACCAAGACTAATCTTAAATTTTATTTACATCTTTTTGGGTTTAAAACTTTATTGTTCAGAACATTGGTGACAGTGCTAGTGCTCAGTGTCAGTCACTATTCCATTGCCTACCGAGGACAGAGTTCTACTTCTTTTGAACAGATAGCCTTGCTTTATTCAAGTGTCCCATGGAAATCAGTTTGTTGCCACAGAGAAGCAGATGGGTAGATAAAATGGTAGAATTTTGCTGTCCCTTCACTAATAATTTAGAGAACTGTTTATTTCACAGCTAGCCGTGAAACAAACAAATTGTTTGTTTCAAAATAGATGACAAATTGAATGTTAACTTGCCAGATAGGCCCAACACAAACTGGCTGTTACCATTTATTTTCAACTTGTCAGTCTAATACAACCAAAGAGATTAAATCTGATAGTTGAAAACTATTGTAAGTTTCTAGCATTACTTAAAGATGGAGACTGGTTGGAACAGGTTGGCTGGAAAAGGATGAGAGAAAAGCAAAACAGGAAACATTCTCTTCCTTTAATGACCAGAAATACTACTATTCCCAGCGATTGCCTAAAAATAGTTCGGCAAATGACATTTTCGTTATTTTTTGGAACTGCTTTTCAATATTTTAACGTGTGTTTATGTGTAAGCCTGAAAGGATTACAAATGTGTGTGTATATATACCTATATATGTACATATAACTACACATATCTTTCTTTATATAATATGTTTTTCAAAAGTTGAGTATAATACTTATAATTTAAATACCATTTTAATAGGACAAGGGTAGCTGACAGTCTAAAGAAATACCGTGTCACATTCTAAGTGATGAACGTAATTTCGTTGATGTAAAATTTAGAACAATATAGATAAAGTAAGTCATTGAACCTCCAAAAGTTTCTAAGATTTTGTCATCTTCATACATTGTAGGTGAAATAAAATATTACAGAAAAATTTAAAAAAAAATATTTTTAAAATTAAATAATAGCTCCATGCTTATTGGCTTTAAATATTGAAATGTTCAAATAGTGGGCTTTTTCTAAATGCACGAAATACAAAATATTTTCTCCTAAAGTCCATGATTGGTGCCTTTTGGTCTTTATGAACTTTCTTCACACAGCAGGATTTTGAACATGTACAGGATACCAGGAAACTCAAGTCATTTCCATAGGGCTTTTGATTTAGGACTTTCTTAGATTGACAATGACTGAATATTTGAAATAAACCTATTGACATATTAATGTGAAGGTTAGTAGTTTTGGAATTAATTCTATCATTTTTCTTGTTCTTGATATGCATCTGTGCATCGAATTATGGTGACTTTTTGGGTATGGGTATAGATATAGTTTTCCCTGATTGATCATTAACTTTTTTGAGGGCATGTATTTGTATCTTGTTTATCTTGATGGAAATAAAATATAAAAATCAGTCTAATGGTAACTTATAAATAAGTAGACACAGGAAGGAAAAATAGGGTTGCAGCAGAAACGCTGCAACAAAACTAAGGATGGTGGAAAAGCAAGAAGGTAAATTTAACATGGACAGAGCTCTGTAAAATGTAACCAAAACTAATGGGGTGGACTTATGATGCCACGTAATTTTAATCACAGAAATATACTTGGGAAGGAAATAAATTCTCAAAGAAAACCAGCTAGATTTAAGATTGTCACTAAGTAAGGTCGATGCAGGTGCGAAACAAGGTGATGTTAGGTCTAGGACACCAGACATTTCTCTACCTCATGTTGATACGACAGGTCAGAAGGTAGATATCCAAGTCTGAGTGGGGCATGAAGCAAAAGGTATCGTGTGACTTCGCAGGGAGTGCTACAGCCCTCTCCATGGAAGTACTGGTTGGAAACTGGGGTGGAGTTGGGGGGTTTGGAACTAAAGGTCAAAACAAAGGAATGGGAGGTTTTGGACAAGACTGTTTGAGAACTCTGGAGTACTACAGAGCTTTTGGTTTTCCAGCTAACTCTGACCAAGCCAATATAGTTTGCATATGCATGCTGGCAACCACTAGTGATCTTTATTACATGGAAAAAATTTTGGCCTGGGACAGATAGGTAGACTGTCTCTCCTGGAACCTTGTCTGAGGTGGCTTGAAACTATCTAGGCAGCCTGCTGCTTGCCATGTACTTGCTGACTGAGGCATAGAACAGGGAATCAACATAGTTTATCACCCCCTCCCTATTTATTGTTTTCTTAATTTGTGCCAAGCACTGAGCTCCTCTGAGGGAATCGATTGCTATGAATTCTGTCCCTGGGGAGAACACACGAGATCAGAATGATGTTTCTTTGTTTGAACAACTATATTTTTCATGTATTCTATGCATTTTCCAAATATTTAAGAATTTAATAAATGCTTTGTAATGAAAGAATTTTTAATAGACCCTGTGCAGCAACTGTAAATTGAATGTCTATGTTATGAGTCTCTAACTGGATTATGGATTACTGGATTATGTATGAGAAAATTGAATAAACACCTACAAATCAAAGACCTGAATAAATAATATCTGGGCGCTAGCAGAGAATCGTCATTTCGTTACCTTTGATAAGATGGACAGATCATTTGCAGTTGTTGCACAAGTCTCTTCCCATAAATTGTACTTGTTGTCAGGTAATTGGAAATAGAGTTACAATGATAAACATTTGCAAGGACCATGAATCCTTTTGTTCAACAAAAGTTAGTTCTGGTGTCTTTTTCATATATATTGTCTGAGGCTCAGAGTTTCAATGTATTCTAGTTAGGTCTTTGCGGTCAGGCTCGAAAGTACCCTTATTAATCAGAACATCTAAAAAGCATTCCCATAAGTACAGTGGACTGAGATTGTGAGGTGTCTTCTGTGGAGCAAGGATTATTGCTGTTTAAAGGATTTTGACCTCAGAGCTTCATTCTTCCCACTGTCATAATTTTCTGAGTGCTGAGGCATTGCAGATCTTGCCTTTCTGTTTATTCAGTTATACTTTTGCCAGCAAAGAGGCCTGAACAAGTAGGTGATGAGACTGTCTATACACAGCTTCTGCTGAGCCCACAGCTGCCCACTGGCAAGAGCTGTTTAGGGTTTAATATTTCAGATAATCTATTCTGCTTGCTCTGCGATTGATGCCCTAGACATAAAGCAACCTCTAGACACCTGGGCTAATAATAGGTATTAAACATGAATGCATATGCATACTTGGTGGCGACCTAGTCTACATTCTTCCTTAGCACTTTTTTTTTTGTTTGTTAAACAGAGGATGCTTTTGCTTACCTCTTAACTGCAGAAAAGGTACTGTTTGATATATATTGGTTTTATTTACTCAGTCCTCACAGAAGTGCATGTCCACTGTTCATGAGGAAAATATATAATTTCTAATAAATATTGAAAATACTATAATCATGGTTTGATAGAGGGTGTCTTTGTATGAATATTTCAAGGGAGTTTTAATAATGGTCCTGCTCTGTGAAAAATGGGGTTGAAATTAATGTTTCAGGCCATTTCTCCTTTATTTATTTATTTTTATTTTAGTTTTTTGAAACAGGATCCTGCCTGTTGCCTAGGCTGGAGTACATTGACATAATCATGGCTCACTGCAGCCTCAAGCTCCTGAGCTCAGGTGATGCTCCTGCCTTGGCCTCCTGAGTAGCTGGGACTATAGGCATGTGCCACCATGCTAGGCTTATTTTTGATTTTCTGTACAGACAAGGTCTCACTGTGTTGCTCAGGCTGCTTTTCTCCTTTAAAAGAAAGCAGCTGGTCATCCAGGGCTGGTTATGGCTTGATGGATCTGACTGGTGCTTTTGGTGTCATGGTCTGCCTTCTCCTTGTGTCTCACTGGTTAACTCCCACTGATGCATCTGTCCCATGCTCAGATGTCCAGATTTTGTGCAGTCTTCTTTGAATCCTTTAGATGTGATTTGTCTTCCTAATCTGTGCTTCCAAAGAACCTTGTATGTACCTTATCACTGTATAATTACGTTTGTGTGCTGACTCCTCTACCATGTTGCATGCTGCTATATATACCCATTTCTGTACTTGTAGTGCCTAGCAGATTATCTGGCATATAGTATTAGTTCGATAAGTATTTGTTAAATTAATTATTGAGTAGCTGTAGCTTATGAAAGATTAAGAGGTACTAAATGGCCATGGGCTCCTTCCCCTTTCTCCTAGACAGTCTAACTCCTGTTTCTAATTGTTTTGCTCCCTGTTAAGGAAAGATGTGTGAAGTTGTATTTGTGCCAGCCACCTGCAAGCCCATGGTGTAGGAAGAGGCACAGAAAGAAATACACTACAGTGTTGTGTGTCATTGATGTGATGATATGCATAGGGGTCTTTAGAAGCCCAAAAGAGGAGCATCCAGTTCAGCTGAGGGGACCAGAGAAGGCTGTTTGAAGAAGATGGTGCCTGAGTAGAAGAGGATCAAGATGTCACTGGGAGGGGTGAAGGGTCTAATAGAGATACCAGTGCAGTGCTTGCTGCTAACACTCAGGACCAAAGAAGAGGAAAGTCAGCCAAGGCAGGGAGGTGAGTGTGGCAAGGAGGCAACCTGGAAGGAGGCTCTGAGATATGCTCAGCAGATTCAGGTGCAG
Organism: Cheracebus regulus; assembly: GCA_963574635.1. Taxonomy (NCBI): domain Eukaryota; kingdom Metazoa; phylum Chordata; class Mammalia; order Primates; family Pitheciidae; genus Cheracebus; species Cheracebus regulus. The sequence goes on from CAUYQU010053362.1 coordinate 59,422, forward strand.
ATTAGATATGAAAAATGGGAACCATGAGGTATGTTAGGTTTGTTATGATACCAATGTCTGGTATTTCTGGAGGCATAGTTAGACTTGAAGAAATGAAGTATGGCTCTTGTAATATGTGACTTGAACGTCCTGAGGGACAGCCAGAAATCATCCTGTAAGTTTTGTTATAGAAAAAGCAATGACTCTGGACCTTTGTATATCTATCTGCCTGGGCATTGAATGGCGATTCTATGACCTTATACAGTCCAAAGGACTTTAAAAGTCTAGAAAGTTATGGACTGTTGGTGTTGGTGGCGAGGCCGGGGAAATGCTCTCTAGAAATGAGTTTGAGAGAGCGCCAAGTATCCAGATACACATTCTAAGTCATCATGATTCTAAATGTAAATCCTACAGTCTTGCACAGCAGGCAGAAGTGCAAGGACATGGGCTTATGTTTCAGTCCTCCCTGTGTTGTTTCTTACCTTGTAGGTTTAAGAAAGTGACTTCACCTATCAAAGCCCACCCAGGGTATACTTCTGTGTTTCCCATACAGAGTTGGTGTGTGTATTGAAGGATGCAATATATGGAAACTCCCTAGCACAGGACCTAGCATGTGAGGTACCTTTTCCTTTCTTTGTTAGTTTCAGGGTAACATTATCACCAGCCCCCATGGTAGTATTTTTTCCCTTGATTAAAAGTAACATGAATAGGCTGGGTGCAGTGACTCACGCCTGTAACCCCAGCACTTTGGGAGGCTGAGGCGGGTGGATCACGAGGTCAAGAGATCAAGACCATCCTGGCCAATGTGGTGAAACCTTGTCTCTACTAAAAATATAAAAATTAACCAGGCTTGGTGGTGGGTGCCTGTAGACCCAGCTACTTGGGAGGCTGAGACAGGAGAATCGCTTGATCCCGGGAGGTGGAGGTTGCAGTAAGCTGAGAGAGTGCCATTGCACTCCAGCCTGGCGACAGAGCAAGAATGAATATGACAAACACTGAGGAGTTGGTAGTCTCCCCCAGGCAGTTGCTCCCATGAGAGGGGCTGGAGAAGTCCTTATAGTGAGAATACAGCTCTGCCCCTAGGACATGTTGGGCCCTAACTCCCTTATGGACAAATTGGTTTTGGTAGTTTGACATAGTTCTGCCCCTGTCTGCATAGGGGATATATGTGGGGTAGTTAAACACATACCATAACTACTTTTAGTAAACCAGGAATTTGTATAGACTATGTGGTTCTGTTTTTTTAAAAAGTATTTGGCGGGTAAGAAGGGGACTACCAATGAATGGGATTTTAAAAATATATTAAATATATCCAGATATGCACAAAGTCCTTTGATACCATTTTAGAATGCTAATATAATTTCTATTGGAATTAAAAAAAAATAAACTGAAAAATTATCACTCTAAGATATTGTTATAAAGTTTTAGGAACTTAAATAATTTTCAATTTATTAGTTTTATTGATACATAATAATTATAAGTAAAAATTGCATTTTTGTACCCAATAACTAACCTCTCTTTATCCCCCCTACTCTTTCCCAGCCTCTGATAACCACCATTCTACTCTCCACCTCAAATTGTTTTAGCTCCCACATGTGAGTGAGAGCATATGATGTTTGCCTTTCTGCATGATTTCACTTAACGTAATGTCCTGTGTGCTTATCAATGTTGAGCTGAGTTCCTATGCAAAAAAAATTTGCTGGGCCAGTGCCCTGAGCTTATCCATTTGTATGGCTGAGTAATATTCCATTGCATATATATATATGCATTTTAATATATATAAATATATATATTACATTTTCCTTATCCATTTATCTGTTGATGGGCACAGGTTGGTTACATATCTTGACTGTTGTGAAGAGAAACATGAGAGTGCAGAGATCCCTTTGATACACTGATTTCCTTTCTTTTGGATACATACCCGCCTAGGTCACATGGTAGTTCTATTTGTAGTTTTTCACAGAACATTCATAATGTTTTCTTTTCCATAACGGCTTTACTAATTTACATTATCACCCACAGTATATGAGAGTTGCCCTTTCTCTACATCCTTGCAAGCATCTGTTACTTTTCATTTTTTTTAATGGCTATTTTAACTGGGGTGAGATGACATCTCACTATGGTTTTGTTTTGCATTTTATAGTGATTAATGATGTTGAGAATTTTTTCATATATGTGTCGGCCATTTGTCTTCTAAAAAATGTCTGTTCAGTTTATTCAGTTATTTTGGCTTTTTTGTTTGTTTTCTGTTTTGGGGTTTTTTTTGCTATTGAGTTGAGTTCCTTGTATAGTCTCATTATTAATCACTTGTCAGATGGATAGTCTGCAGATATTTTCTCCCATTCTGTCTCTTTGCTCTGTTGATTGTTTTGTTTGCTATGCAGAAGCTTTTTAGCTTGATACAATCGCATTTGTCTCTTTTTGTTTTTGTTGTCTATGCTTTTGTGTTTCTATCCATAAAAGTCTTTGCTGGGCCAATGCTCTGAGGCATTTTCAGTATTTTCTCCTAGTAGCTTCCTAGTTTTGGGTCGTCCATTTGTCCTTGGTCCATTCTGATTGGCGTTTTGTGTATGGTGACACAGGGGGGTCTAGCTGCGTTCTTCTGTATATGGATCTCCAATTTTCCCAACGCCGTTTATTGAAGAGGGCGTTTACCCCAATATATGTTCTCGGTACCTTTGTCAAAAATGAATTGACTGTAAATGTGCAGATGTATTCCCGGGTTCTCTATTCTATTCCTCTGGTCCATTTGCATGTTTTTAGGAGAAGCTTGAAAATTTTTAATGCACAGGGTGGTTTTCCAAGAATGGAAATAGCTTTATTTCTAGTTCTCCTGTGGTTTCCTCTTTTCTGATAGGTCTTGGGTAATTTTGAACAGTAGTTTAAATTTGCACTGTGCATGTAAGAATTTGTAAATAATTTCAGCATTTTTTCCTCACTTCTTTGGAAAAAATAAGCATTTAAAATGGCCCCAAGCCTGAAAAAGTAAGAATTTGCCTTATAATTAATCAGACTTTATCAAAAGTGAAGTATAATACCACATACATGGCCTTTAGTCTAAATTGACTTTTTTCTTAAAGTAAGATTTGAATGGATAACAAAATCTTGTGTAATATTTATGAGTAAAAGCTACATATACTTTTAAAGGAAAAAAATGTGTTAAATGACTAGAAGAAGTTTCTAGATTTCTGTGTCTGTGATTATTACCAGTTTTGCTGGTGACGAGCAGTGATAACTTGGTTAAGACACCTATTTTCTTGTCTGTTTTGAATTCATGCCCAATAGAAAACCTATAGGTATTAATTAAACATTTATATTAAAAAACCTTTGAGTTTAAAGATGAAAGTAGCATGTGAAACACAAAGGTAATGTTCCTGCTGCAGTTAGCACCATGCTAATCACTCATGCCTGTTGGCACTATGTTTAGCTCACTGAGCTCATACTTTTCCAAGAACTATTAGGATTTCAAGTGAAGCTTCAGTCACAAACAGAACATTGTCTAACCCACTCAAGTTTGTGTTTAAAAGAACTGCCTGTCAGTGTGCAGTGGTAATGCCAGAGCACAAATCAACAGCAGATTCTCCTTGACCATTGGAGAAAACCACAGCCAAATTTAAAGCACATTTTCCCTGTATGAGTCCAGAATCTATTTCAGTTGTTGTTTTTTTTTTAGCTGAGGTTTAATAGGCAGAAGAAAACAGAAAACCAGTTCTCTCTCTATAGAGAGGGGTCTTCTGAATGGAAAAGATGGGAGATATGGTGGCCGCAGACAGGAAAGGAGGAAATTACACAGGAAAATTGAGTATCCTGTTGCCCACACCCCATCTGGAGGGATCAGTCCAGGAGGATTTGGGTAAAACCAGTCGGTAGGCCTAGCCAGAAATCCTCAGTTACTCCAGAACCTCTTCAAGCTTCATGTGACGTAAGTCCTTAATGAAAGGAAGCTGGTTCAAACATGGCCAACATGCCCAGCAACCATGGGTGCTGGGAGATTCTCCATGCTTTCCCCAGTAAGCCTGGCATCCCAGTCTTTAAGAACAGCACCTATGCTAACCATGTTTTTAACTGGCTGACGGATGCCTCTTATTGATTTGATTTGGTTCTAAAATGGAGGCTGAGAGCCTTGCAATGACAGGGCAGAGTTGGAGTCCTTTCCTGTACTCAACTGTTTCGATGAATGTTGTACCTTGGTACCCTGGACAGGGTTCCCAATATGAAGTGGCTGTGTTGTCTGGGGTATATACTGGGGTTCATCATCTCGGGTCAGGAAAATTTAGTACATGAACACATAAGAGTTTAGGAGCAGAGTTTAATAGGCAGAAGAAAAGAGAAAGAGCTGGGCACAGTGGCTCACGCCTGTAATCCCAGCACTTTGGGAGGCCGAGGTGGGCGGATAACTTGAGGTCAGGAGTTCGAGACCAGCCTGGCCAACATGGCAAAACCCTGTCTCTACTAAAAATACAAAAATTAGCTGTATGTGGTGGTGGGTGCCTGTAATCCTAGCTACAGGGAGGCTGAGGCAGGAGAATCACTTGAACCCGAGAGGTATAAGTTGCAGTGGACAGAGATTGCGATACTGTACTCCAGCTGGGCGACAGAGTGAGACTCCGTCTGAAAAAAAAAAGAAAGAAAAAAAAGAGAGAAACAGCTCTTTCTCTCTGTATATACAGAGGGGTCTTCTGAGCAAAAAAGACCCAATTTCAGTTCTTGGTGGATATCAGGATTTTGTTCAAAAAGAAGATGGCATTCTCTCTGTTTCTTCCATGCCCATTTAATGACCAACTCCAGTTGCCACTGAAGGGCTAAAGGAGAGGAGCTCTTATATGTGATGATTTTGACTCGATTCTTCTGGAACTGGTTTCTTTCTCTGTTAGGACACACTGAGTGCTTATGCAAGGATTTGTATGTTGGACAGTTTGGCCATTAATATACACCTCTGTAGAATTTTTCTGTATCTTTTCTTTTTTACTTTAGTATTTTAATATGTTTTGTCATTTTGCAATTTAAGCCTAGGTTTGAGACAGTTTCACCTTATTCTTAATAATGCTAGATAATTCCATACCCACTACTAGAATGAAAAATGGACTTTGTGATGCCGACTGCTGTGGTACCAAGAGGTCAGAGGGAGAGGGAGAAAAAGAACAGAGAAAAACTGACTGGATTGTTCTAGTGCCAGCCTGCGGAAAACGGGAAGAACAGTTCTCCATACCCACATTTCCCCCAAATCTCCTTTGTAAAAACACCTCTCCCCCAGCAAAAAAAAACAAAAAACAAAAAACAAAGCACCAATTTCAGACATAGGTCTTAAATGCAGCATCATGGAAACTGTGAGCGATTTGGAGGGTGGGAAAACATGTGTTTTGTTGGCATTTGGGATAGGAACAGCCAGTAAAGATCTAAAAGTTTTGTCTACTCATCTCCTATTCATACCACCGTGAGATAAAGGGGTGGTTTTCTACTAGAGACTTTTGGTTGAGTAGTTGGAAACTTGTTTTCATGGGTGCACAAAAGAAATATAACATGAAAATCCTGATTGCGTCAAATGGAAATATTTTTAGAAACCAAAATCTTCAACAAGCTTCTGTGAAGGTTTGTGAAGTTTTAAATCTTCCTTTCTCAAGGTCTTAAAGGAACAATTTAAGTGATTTTAGACAATCTAAGCTATTCTGGCTAGAAATAGGGATGGGTTGGATATATACCTTTTCCAAAATAATTCACTGGATCTAAAATTTATAATTAACTTAGTTATTAGGAAGTATAATAACTAACATAAAGTGCTATTCATGGTCATGGAAAATGTAACTGATGCCTAATGTTTTGGTTATAGGAGAAAGAATGTTCTAGGGAAATGTAATCTTTATATATTGAATTTTCTAAAAGTAAGGTGAAGTGGCTGGGCTTGGTGGTTCACACATGTAATCCCAGCACTTTGGGAGGCTTAGGTGAGAGGATTACTTGAGCCCAGGAGTTTGAGACCAGCCTGGGCAACATGGTAAGACCCTCCCCATCCCTACAAAATAGTACAAAAATTAGCCAACTGTGGTGGTGCATACCTGAGGTCCCAGCTACATGGGAGGCTGAGGTAGGAGGATCTCTTAAACCCTGGAGGTTGAGGCTGCAGTGAGCTGTGTTAATGCCACTGCACTGCAGCCTGGGTGACAGTGCAATACACTGTCTCAAAACATAAAAAGTCAAGTCAAATAAAAATAAGGTTAAGTATTTACACAATAATCAGTGAATTCAAAGCCTCTGAAACTAAAAATGTAGCTAAAACTTTTCTGGATATAACATATAAATGTCTTATGCACACACACATAAATTTCATAAAAATAAAAACATTTGCCATCTTCCTGTACAAATTACAAGCTATCTGAAGTCATTAGAAGGAAATGTAATATAGGAAGTATATTGTGACTTATACAAAGCTAATTTTTCAAACCTTTTGGGATATTGTACTGAAAACAAAAATAAGCAATAATCAGTGTCCTCAGACTTACCTCTAGGATAAAATAAAATTTTAGTTGGACTACTTCATGGAATTTCCCTCATTACTCTTAACTTTTAAGCCAGGAGAAATGGGAAATTGAGAACTCCTAAAGACAGAGAGAGAGAAAGAAGGAAAAAGTGGGGGTGAGGTGTGGGGGGAGGGGGAGAGAGAGAGAGAGAGAGAGAGAGAGAGAGAGAGTATCCCTGTTTTGATGCACCTTTACCTGGATTACCTTTCTGTGGCAGTTCTGAGCTTTGTCAGATGGGTGTTTCCTGTTCATAAATGTATGGTGCTTGCTGTAGATAGGGACAAGTCTGCACTGGAGATTTCAGAAAAGAAACCAATTCACAGGTCAAAAGGGTCCATAGAGAAAGAAGAGCATCACATTTATTCTAAACCAGTGATTCTTCTAACTTTTTTCTTTATCAGTGAGAAGTATGGTTTTTCAATAAAAGCTCAGTTAGAAAGTCATTGTGTGAATAGATAAGAATAATTTTCTATGCTTAAATTTAAACATTTGCTTGCTATAACTTTAGATGGTTAGAATTGAGAGGCTGTTTGATTAACAGTTGGAGTAATGAGGAATGGGTTTCAGTCCTTTTAAGTCTTCATGTAGAATCCAGAGTGGACCTTGTAAATGATACTTTATCTAATGTCATAATGACAGCAATATTGGAATTCTGCTTTGCAAATTGCATTTGTTTTACTTGTTGAAAGTTAAAATCAAGACGCACAATCAGATGCAGTCGTGCCATAATTGCACATAGAGTTGCTATGTCGGTAGGTTGAAGTGTTTTAGACGGAACACATTATTTGTTTAGAAAAAAGTGTCATAGGTGCCATGGAAAACAGCTAAGTAAACTTTTTTTCCCTGTAGCTTTTTTTGTAAGAGCCTCTGAGATTTTTTTTCCCCTTGCCTTTGCTTTCCCACTGTTTGAACAGGAAAAGAGCAATTAATGAAGTCCGGAGGAGAAAGAAATCAAGAACACTGTTTAAAATTTACTCATTCAGCAGGTATTGACTAACTGATGAATGCCAAATGTCCTAGAATCCAGGGCTCTAGAGAAAATTAAGGAAGTTAACGTTCTTGGCTTCAAGGAACTTATAGTCTAGTAGAGGAAGAAAGATGTTGGGCTAGTAATAAAAAGTAGCAGAGATGCTTATTCCTTTTATAATAACAGGAAGGATCTAGAAGTAGGCTCATGGGTTTATAGATAAGAGGGCAAGAATTTGAGAACACTTCTGGCCAAAAGCTCTATTTGTTCTGAATCATGGGAAGAGCATTCATCCGCAAGGAATTACAAAATAGAGGAGCTTTGGTGTACTTATACACCATGGAATACTATGCAGAGATAAAAATGAATGAGATCATGCCCTTTGCATGGACATGGGGATGGAGCTGGAAGCCATTATTCTCAGCAAACTAACACAGGAACAGAAAACCAAACACTGCATATTCTCACTCATAAGTGGGAACTGAACAGTGCAAACACATGGACAAAGGGAGGAGAACAACACACATTGGGGCCTGTCAGAAGGGTGAGGGGAGGGAGAGCATCAGGAGAAATGGCTAATGCATGTTGGGCTAGGTGATGGATTGATTGATAGGTACATCAAGGTCCATCACCTAGGTACTATACGTAGGTAATGGGTTGATAGGGACAGTAAGCCACCATGGCACACATTTACCTATATAACAAACCTTCACGTCCCAACACATGTATCTCATAACTTAAAATAAAAATAAAAATTAAGAAAAAAAGGAAATTGGGTATTTTAGGTCACATATTGTGGCAGTTAGATATTGAGTTCCTTTCTCTCCGAGGTGTATTTTTTTTTTCCTTTGGCCACTATTTGCTTGTTTAGTGACTTGATTAAGCTATTTTCATGAAATCAAAAAATAAAAATAAAAAACATTAAGTACTTAGAAATAAATCTAATGAGTGATGTGTCAAAATAAAAAAAGGAAGAAAAAAAAAGAAAATGTATCTGAAACCTCTAGTAGTTAGGAGCAGATGAAAACTGGTCTTCTAGCCTGCAAACACAGGCCCAGACAGGGTGTCCTAATGAAAGCAAGTCTCAGACTGACTCATGTTCAGATAAAAACGTTTATTAGACAGGTGCAAAAACTGTCACACCACTTGTTCTATAAATTTATCACAGAAAGATTCTCTTGAAGCAGGTGAAACAGTACATCCGTTTCAGAATTCAGCTAACCTGGTAGCAGAAGGCTTTGGATCACAGAAAGGGTATTCTTCATAATTATGCTGGGATAAGAAATATAAATTGGGACTGTAACAGGCAAATTGAAACCTATGGTTGTTCTAGCCATTGGACATGGTAGAATCTCGTACATTGTTAGGGCAAAGCCAAAAGGAAATAAAATGATTATTCTTTTTCTATTTTTAGCTATCCACATATCTTAAATACCCTTTGTTTCACCAAGGAAAAATGTTTTTATCATCTATGATGCAAATTATCAAACCCTTTAAGGTTTATCAGAGACAAAGATATTTGAAACTTTTTTTGTAGTGAAGGGAAGGAAAAATGCCTTTCCTTCTACTCATTTTGGTTTTGTAGCTGGGACCCCCTGTAATAAAAGATCAACAAGAGAAAAGCGTTCAAATTTATTTAAGTTTTATGTGACATTGGAGACTTCCTAAGGAAACAAAGACCCAAAGAAGCAGTTAAATGTGAGCTTGTTTTATAGCAGGTTTGATGAAGAGGAGAGAGTCTTGGAGAAATATGATAGGACAAAGTGGGGGGATGAGTGGAATATTTTAAGTTGGAGGATGCTTAGCAAGACCTATTTGTTCAGGTCTCTATGTCACTGCATGTTTGGAGATAAAGATGTTCCTTTCTTCTGGGTATAGGGAGGGCATCTCACACATTAGGGTCTTTTGACCTGCTTCAGGGTCAAAACCTAGGAAAGATTTTATAACCTTTTTCAGGGGAGAAAGGGAGGGAGAAGGTCTGTTTTCTCAAATCCTTCAGCTTAAAATATTGAATATGCCAAAGTACCCTATTTTGGGGTAGGATGTCTTGGACCCCGTGAGTAGCTAGCTCTGACATTGTGGCAGATAGTTCTAGTGTGCCAGATGATAAATATTCAGCCCTGGAGAATTTCTCATTAGGGCACTTGAGATGTTCACTAATGCCATTAGGATGTGAATGGAAAGTAACCCAAGTACACATAAATCACACTGCAAATACTTCCATATTGAAGTACTTAAAATTTACTATAGATTGTGTAACACTTTCTTTGCTGGAGATAAAATCCAATGTTGTTAAAAGAGAAAATGCAATATTCTTTAGGATATACAGATTTAAAGCTGCATTAAAACACAGGTAGATATAGCATTTAGTAATTATTTGTGCTCTTTTATGTAGCCTTATAGGTATGCTAATCATAAAATATTAATGTGCATCTTTAGGAGTAAAATAATATGCTCTAAAGAATATGGTGGTCATTGATAATTTATAATTATTTACTCATTTTTTTGTTACTAAATAATTCAATGATATTACTATAAAATCAGTAATCAGCCTGCTGAAGACTGAATAATGCAATCAGTTTATATTCTTTTCTTGCCAATAATAGACCAGTAACAACTTACCTTTCCTGTATTCTGTAGACATCTAAGAAAATATACCAAAACTTTAAGATATCAAAATACATTTTTCAAATAGCTAAACAATGGTTCTCATAAATACACAGTAAGTGCATGTCATAAATTTATTTGCCTAATGAATGAGGGAATCAACATAATGGTGAAGCTGATTCCCAGAAAATTCCACAGATAAAATGTATATAGGCACTGACAGAAGGCTAGAATAAGATTGTAAGATTAGTACATTGGGCTGGGTACGGTGGCTCCTCCTTAACCCTAGCACTTTCAGAGGCCAAGGCAAGAGGATCTGTTGAGCCCAGGAGTTCAAGACCAGCCTGGGCAACATGTCAAAACCCTATCTCTACAAAAAATACAAAAAATAGCTGGACATGATGGTACTGGGCCTATTTGGACTGTGGTCCTGTATGATGTTAAAAGAATATAAAGATAATCTTTTGACATATTTTCAAATTTTTCATAATTTTTACTAAGAAAGGCTGTTACTTGGTTTGGTTTGGGTTGGCTTTGGTTTATAATGAGTTACATGGATCTTGAGCAAATACAAATTATAACCTTTATATATGTATTGTGTGGGTTTTTTGTTTATTTGTTTGGACCAAAGAGTGGGACCTAGGACTCAATAAGGGAAAGGGCTCATTTAGGAACTTTTATTCTGTGTGAAAGGAACTATAATCACCCAACTGGTTCTTCTTGTCTGCTGCACAGACAAAACCAATTCACTGAGCCCACAATATTGCTGTAAAGAAAGAGTTTAATTAATGGAGAGCTAGCCAAGTGGAAAGACTGGAGTTATTATTCAAACCAGTCTCATCAGGAACTCAGAAGTTAGGGTTTTTATGGACAGTTTGGTGGGCAAGGGGCTAGAAAATGTGTGCTGCCAATTGGTTGGGGATGAAATCACAGGAGGGTAGAAAACGGTCCTGCTATGCTGTGTTTGCCTCTGGATGGGGACCACAGGACCAACTGAGTCATAAGTCACAGGTTCAGGAGGGATCAGTTGGTTGCCAGAATGCTAAAGTCTGAAAAACATCTCAAAAGACCAATCTTAGGTTCTATAATAGTGATTTTATCTGTAGGAGCAATTGAGGAAGTCACAAATCTTGTGGCCTTTGGCCACGTGACTCCTGAACAGTAAGGGATTGTAGAAACTATGCCTGCATTTTAATAAATTTCAGGCCCCTCCCATAACCCTAATCTTATGGCCTTTCATTAGTTTTATAAAAGCAGCTTCAGTCCCGAGCAAAAGAGGGGTCTAGTTTTAGGGAGGGACTATGATCAGTCTTGCTCCCTCTGTGGTTAGCTTGGCCTATGCCTAGAAATGAGCAAGGACAGCCAGCCTGTAAGACTAGAGGCAAGATAAAGTAAGCCATGCTAGATTTCAGTCACTGTCATAATCTTTGCAAAGGTGGTTTCAGAACTCCTCAAATATCCAGGAGCTCAGTTTGGACTTTAGGCTAACTTGAAAGAAATAAATACTTCCATTTTAAATTCTTTCTTTAAAAAAATATTGTAGAGAAAGGGTCTCGCAGGGTTAATCTTGGCCTCAAGCAATCATCCTGCCTTGGCCTCCCAAAGTGCTGGGATTACAGGTGTGAGCTACCATGCCCAGGTTATTTTAATTTTATTTCTAGCGGGAGGAAAGATGTATTCAATCCTGAGCTGGTACACTAGTAATTAAAAAAAACAGAAGCTAAGGGCTGGGTGCAGTGGCTCATGCCTGTAATCCGAGCACTTTGGGAAGCCAAGGTAGGTAGTTCAGTTGAGGACATGAGTTCAAAATCAGCCTGGGCAATATGGCAAAACCCTTTCTTTACTAAAAATGCAAAAATTAGCTGGGTGACATAGTGTACACCTGTAGTCTCAGCTGATCAGGAGGCTGAGGCATGAGAATCGCTTGAGCTTGGGAGGCAGAGGTTGCGGTGAGCAGAGATCACATTACTGCACTCCATTATGGGCAATAGAGTGAGATTCTGTGTTAAAAAAAAAATAAGAAGCTAGAAAAAAACAATAAAAAAGTCCTGTATTTCTATACTGAGTATACTTATAGTTTGTAAACACATGCAGAGTCTCCTTTTGAAGCTTCTATTTAGATACCCACAGAGTGAAAACAGAATGCCTACTTAAATACAGAGAAGTCTTTCAGTTTTTAGGTTTTAGGTTTGACTTAAGGATTTAGATTTTGTCTTTAGATTTAGAAGGTAACCATACTCCTCCTAGGGAGAAATCAGTGGATACTATGTAAATCTCTCCTTCATCAAAGCTAAGGTCATAGGAGTTAAATTTGTCTCACATTTTAGTAGGTTGCATTGTTTGATAGTTTATACTAATCAAACTGGTAACTTATCTGCATTGGTGATGGATTTCTTTCAGAAAGGTTTTGCTTTTGATTGCACACACTAATTATCCTAATGAAAGTATACATACCTTCCATAACTGAGCTGTTCAGTTATCCAAGCCTTGATTCTGTTGTCCATTCATTAGCTACCGTTGACCACCTATTGTTATACATTGTTGTAGATATGGGGCAAACAGCAGTTACCAACACAGAAAAGAAATTCCTGCCTTTATAGAGTTCACATTCTAGACAGGGGAGATAGATAATACATCAAAGTAAATAAAATATTAAGCTTTATTTGTAACAAAAGGGTGTACTGAACTTGGACACTAAGTTTAAGATGTAGTAAGCATTTCCTCATTTGTATGGTAAGAGGAGAAGAATCTGTGGTAATCTTTCTCTTTACAATAGTAAAAATTCTTTTTTCTTCTAGATTCTCCTGTTTTCTTAAAGAACTTTACCTACACAAGCAAGGTTGCCCTAGGACAGTGGTCCCCAGCCTTTTTGGCACAAGGAACTGGTTTTGTGGAAGACAGTTTTTCATGGATGGGGTGGCGGGAGGCGGGGATGGATGATTTCAGTATGAAACTGTTCCACCTCAGATCATCAGGCATTAGATAGATTCTCATAAGGAGCATGCAGCCTAGATCTGTCATATGCACAGTTTACAGTAGGGTTCACACTCCCATGAAGATCGAATCCCGCCACTGATCTGAGCTCCGCTTGCTCACCCACCACTAGCCTCCTGCTGTGCGACCTAGTTCCTAACAGGCTATGGACCAGTACCAGTCTGCAGCCCTGGGTACCCCTACCCTAGGAGATTCACTTAAGAGTTAAAGAAGAAAGTGAAAAATAAATTTAGGGATCCTAAATAAAGTTGAATTTTGGTGTGGAGCACTGATGTTCCAAATTGTACCAAAGAGTTCAAACATTAAAGCCTTCTCTTCTTCACACACACTGAAATTTTCCTTACTCAATCTTCCCTGCCCTTATGTTACCTCTCCAGTTCTTTTGTAATTATTTAGGCATTGAACTGCTCTATCTTGAGTTATTAGAGATCACTTTCTACGGCTGACAAATGTCATCTAAAATTAGTATCAGCATTTATGGTTTTGTGTGAAATGTTTATTCTTTTATGAGACAGATTTCATATCCTTGTTCTGTTGCTAACATCCCCCACTTTGCTTTCAGTTGTGAGGTTTTGTTTGGTTTTGCTTTTGCACTGGAGACTACACTTTGCAATAAGGCCAGGCACTAAGCCTCACTGATTTCCACCAGCTCTTGTCCATCAAGCACTTCATGTGTGCCTTGAACTCCGCTAGTGACAGACAGACAGTGAGGGAATGATGATACGCAGGGCACAGGTTTGTTTCCCATGAGTGTAAACTATGTGGAAACTTGTACAATGAGTTTTACTTACTCAAGTTAAACAATTAGAGAAAAATAACAAAAAATACAGTACAGTCTACTTGGGAAGTTTGGATGGGAAATTAGTCTTTAAATTTATCTCATTTCTAATTCACACCACCAAGTAAAAAAAAAAAAACATTCATTACATAATATGAAAAAAGTAGAGTCAAAGTTACTTTCAAAATTCCTTAAATTATTCAGAAGTACAAACAATATTTTACTTTTTTGCTAGAAGCCAGAAAAATCCTTAAAATCATTCAGACATTCTTTTAATATGTATAGCCTATTTCAGACTTTATCAGCTTCATTAGGATGCAGGATTCCCAGTGAAGCTGTATATAAGATGTGAATCCACTCCGTGCCATCTAGTTCCAAAATGTGTGGTACACTCTGGCACACCTAAGACGACAGAAGCCAGTATTGGCCAGGATGATCAGAGAAGGCCCCTCTGCCTGTGCAGTAGCCATTCATTCCTTTACTTTCTTAATAAAGTTGCTTTCACTTTACTCTTAAAAAAAAAAAAGTGATCAGAGAAGGTTTTATAGAGGTCTTTATTTGATTACTGTCTATCTTCTGCTAGAGTATAACCTCCATAAGAACCAGACATTCTTTCGTCCATTGATGTGTCTCTGATACCTAGAACCATGGTAGATATTTGGTGCTCAGTAAACAATTGTTCAGTGACTATTTAGACGAAACCTATGGGTCATTGCTGACTTTTCTCTCTCCCTTATCTTTACATTCAGTCAGTCAATACATCTGGTTAGTTCTGCCTCCTGTTCTCTTTTAGCTAGGCATTTTTCTTCAGTCCCACTCGCAGTCTCTTAATTTAGGCCACCATTGTGTGGATTGCTGAATCAACCTTGTAATGGCTTCTGTGCTTCCAGTCGTGGAAGTACCTTCCTTCGGTCTCTTTTACAGCAAGTGAATTGAACTGCTCTTCTTTGACTCTCCATTGCCTTCTAATAAAATCTAAACTTCTTTGCTGGGTATAAATACAAGAGTCTTCATGATCTGTTCCTGCTTACCTTTCCAATCATTCTGACTATGTTTCATCACTTTGTATTTTGTGTTCTTGCCATACTGAAGTTCTCCAGGCTGCTGTGTTTTCTGTCCTCAAGATGATAGTTTCTGTGATTGTGCCTGAGTTGCCTCGCTTCCACTGTCCCTTCACATTCTTCAGGCTGAACCTTTTTACAGAGCTTTCCCTAGGCTCTCCAGTCTAGGTTAGATGCCACTACTCTACCTCCTTAATGTCCTGACTCTTTCTCTCTTAATTACAGGGCTTATCCCATAGGATCCAAGTTGCCTGTCTACTTATCTGCCACCTTGTTATTTTATCATCTCTTTTGGGGAAAGATTTGTGTCTTATGAATGTTTTGTAACTCCAGAAACTAATATAGGTCTGTAGATACATGAATATGTGTGTGCAGTAAAGTCTTTTTTTTTTTTTTTTTGAGACAGAGACTCACTCTGTTGCCCAGGCTGGAGTGCAGTGGCGTGATCTCTCCTCATTGCAACCTCTGCCCCTCAGGTTCAAGCGATTCTCCTGCCTCAGCCTCCCAAGTAGCTGGGATTATAGGCACTTGCCACTGCGCCCGACTACTTTTTGTATTTTCAGTAGAGATGGTGTTTCGCCATCTTGGCCAGGCTGGTCTTAAACTCCTGACCTCGTGATCCACCTGCCTCAACCTCCCAAAGGCGTGAGTCCCTGCACTCGGCCCTGTGTGCGGTAAATATTGAATGAGTGAAAGAATTAATTCAGTGAAACGTGACTGTGACCTTGGAAGATGGATGGACTTCACATGCTTGCAAGAGGGGATGGGCTATATAGGCAGAAATGGCTGAAGAAGCAGAAACGGAACAAGAAGATTGGCTACTTCAAAGTTAATTTTCATATAAGATTAAACAGAAGCAGCCTTCCTCATCATGTTGCCTAAAAGTGGCCTGTTCAGAATTAGGCTGTTAGCTCTCTCCTAATTTCTCAGGTTGGATGAACAACTTGGTTTCAGTTTGGAACTTTAGTATGAGTAACTTCATTTTGGCTTCCTGTCTTGGGGCCTAGTGTAGGAGCTTAGTCCAAATCAATGACCTCCCATAAATTTTATTTAATGCTTTTTCTCCTTAAGTCAACTAAGCATGAAATTGGGATAAAAATAGCCCAGTAAGGCGTGTTTGGGGCAGGGGAGAAATTTCTGAATGCTTCAGATAAATGTTGTCTTATATTTTATAGTACAAACACTTACATTGTTTCAAATTTTAAAAAATGTATGCCTGTGTGTATATCTTCTGCTTGTTTTATGAAAGGCACTTTAAAAGAAGCTGCCAAGATGTACTTTACTGAATGTCAGCAATAGCAGATTTTTATTTGAGCTAATTTTGAAAGTTTAAAGAAAGGAAGATAGTAGATTCTTTTTTATTTGACAAACCATTATTTCCTTTTAAAAAATGAGAATATCATTCATAAAACACAATTCCTTCCCTTAAAGAGTTGATAAAATCCCAGAGGTGGCAGATAAATAAACAAGCAGCTTGAATCTCATGGGATGAGCACTGTAATTACAGAGAGAAAGAATCAGGATATTACAGGAGTGTCAAGTGGTAGCATCTCAGCCAAAACGAAAAAAACCCTGGAGAATTTGCAAAGGAAATCCTGGATTAATTTTTGCCACATTAAAAAAAAAATCTTTTTTCAGTCCGGTGGTGTTATTTTGCACTGCTTTATGACCTTTGCTGGATGACAGGTATTCCGATTACAGAAAAATTTTAAAAAAGATTCCTCTTCTTTTTTTTTAAATTTTAAATTATTCCTTCATGTATGTATCATCTGTAGGCTGTGAGCTTGAATTTGGTAAGGCAATCCCAGGCTTTCCATGCTGGCTAGACAGAACTATTGTGTAGTCCTCACTAAGGCTTCGGAGCTTACAGCTCTCTTTACATAGTTAGCTCCCTTAGTAGACTGCAGTCTTCTTCACGTTGGACTTTGTGGGATTCACTTATGTAACCTTACTTGTTTGCATAGTTTTGGCATATAATACTTCCAAAGGCTGTTCGTTGGTAAATGATGAAAAATGTTACTCCACAATTTAAAAAAATCTGTAAACATCACTGCCTATCAAACTAGGCCCAAGACCTTTAGCTTGACTTCAAGGGCCATTATAATTATACATGCAGTGTTTTCTCTCTCAGCGTCCACCAATGGAGCATGGATGCTCGAGGCATACTGGGCCAGTCACCTCTCCCTGCATTGTCCTCCACTTCCCTGGTCTCGTATTTCTGCGCTGGTTCCCCACCCCCAGCTTGCCCCTGCAAATCTCATTCTGCAAGGACAAACTTACCCTGATTATCCAACTGAGAAGATTCTCTCTCTCATTTCTGCTTTCATAAAACAGTCAACTTTGTTTTATATCTATTATGTATATATAGCCTATGTATTTTACTTAAGTCTTAGAGGATAAGGGGCCATCTTATTTATCTTTTATTCTTCTATGCCTGGCAAATGATAGTATTTCAATAAATACTGTGTTACAATAAATACATTGAATAAATACTGACTCACTGTTAAGCAAAGCAATTTTTAAATTTCTCCTTGTTCTGTTTTTTATCTCATCCAAAGGGAAGATAATTACTGAATAAATCTAGCCTATGACAAAAAAAGAAAAAAAAAATACAAAAAACTCCCGAAAAACAAAGCAGACAGAATGCTAGTGGGAACAGTTAAAATAAATGAGCCAGAAAAAACAAGTAAGTGACATGCCTTTGACTCATTTTTTGCTATTTTGGCTGTCACCACTAGTGTACTGAAGTCATTAGTTTATGTCCTAGTTAATTGACTATACAGTTAACTCTAAGATTTTGAACTTTTTTTTTTTAAACCCAGAAGAGTCACATTGAAACAAAATTTGATTTTCTGTTGAATACGATGGCGTATGTTAGAAACACACTGAAACCTAACTCAGCACTTCTCTGTGCTGGCCCTTTGGCAGTACATCTGAATGTGGGTGGATATGTAGTTAACACTGAAGAATTGCTGGCTGACTAGACAGAGGAAATGAAGTTCCAGCTCTGTCTTTCCTTTGAATTTTTCTTTCCTTAGTGAGAACTGTTAATGGAGGCAAGAACTCAATTAGAGATGGATTTGTTACTGTCTTTTGGTGTTTCCTTTATATAGCTTCTTTTTTAATTGAATGAGGAGTAGAAAATCAGACTATTTTAGTGGACTTGTGTGTTTATGTGCATGTTTAAATCTACAGATGTATCCCATACCGTTTCTTTTTTCTTTTTTTTTTTTTTCAATAGAGATGGGGTTTCTCCATGTTGGCCAGGCTGGTCTTGAATTCCTGACCTCAGGTGATCTGGCCACCACAGCCTTCTGAAGTGCTGGGATTACGGGCGTGAGCCACTGCGCCCAGCCCGCATACCATTTTTTGTGCAGATGAATATATTGGCAAGAAATAGAATTTGCTGGCTGAGACTTCACAGAAGCATTTCCAAAAGTATTTTCAGTGAAAAAAATTTTATTGTATGTTATCTTTTGGTTCTTTCTCCAAAGTTCTTTTGGTTAGTTTGTTTTTTTCTTGCTGTATCTCCCTGTGTTCTTTTTTAATGATTTCTCTAGGATCACAAAGCACATAATTAAATGTTCACAGTCTAACGTTAACATTGTCCCATTTCATGTAAAATATGAACTCTTCAATCTTACAGATGTCATGTATATTATATTTGCATAGTTTAAATCTCCCACGGGACAGTATTTTACTTCTGTGTTTAAGTACCCATATATATTTTGAAGAAATTCAGAGAAAGAGTCTTTTATACTTCCCTACATGTTCACCATTTCCAGTACTCTTCATCCTTTCATGAAATTTCAGGTTTCCATCTAGTGTCATTGTTCTGCAGCCTGAAGTACTTCCTTTAGCACGTCTTGTTGCACAGGTCTGCTGGTAATAAATTATGTTAGTTTTCTTTTATATGGAAATGTCTTTATTTTGCCTTTATTCTTAAAGACTATTTTTGCTGGAGAGAGGATTCTAGATTGGTAGTTTCTTTTCTCCTTCTCTTTCAGCACATTTCTGTTTCTTACTGCTGTTGTAAGAAAGTACCACAAACTTAGTGGCATAAGAAAATAGAAAGTTTTATCTTATATTTCTGGAAGTCAGACGTCTCATACCAGGGTAAAATCAAGGTGTCAGCCGAGCTGTGTTCCCGTTCAGGGTCTGGGAGAGAAACTATTTTGTTGTCTTTCCACCTTCTAAAGGCTGCCTGTATTTTGTTTTATTTTATTTTATTTTATTTTTTTATTTCATTTTATTTTTTTGTTTTTTTTTTCTTATTTTTTTATTTTTTTATTTTTATTTATTTTTATTTTTATTTTTTTTGGCTGCCTGTATTTTGTAACTCATGGCTTCATCTTTCTGTCTTCACAGCCAGCCATGTCACATTGAATTCTTACCATGTAAGACTGAGTTCTTATCACTGCCATCTGTCTGGTTCTTTTATTTGTGTCTCTCTCTTCCTCTTCCATTTTTAGTGGATTTTCTTTATTTTCATTTCACATTTTCATATCATATTTTTTAAGATTCTCTGTTGATATTTCCTGTTTGTTCATTATAATCATATTTTCCTTTCCTTCCTTGGGTATAGTAATGAAAGCCGACTGTAAATATTCTTACCCAGTTGTTGAAGCAGTTGGGTCATTTTGGGTTGGTTTTTATTGATTGATTTTTTTTTTTCTTGAGAATGGATCACCCTGTCCTCTTTCCTCATAGGTCTAGTAATTTTGGGTTTTATTCAGAACATGTTTAGTATGTTATAGGTTTATTGATTCTGTTATATTCCTCTGAAGAAAAAAATATATAAATATATTTGCTTGTATGTAGGAAAAAAATGTATGTTTTCTTCAGAAGACTGTAACAGAATATTTATTTATTTATTTTATTGGCTTTAGCATACTGTTATGTTGACAGAATGTATGCTCCAACTTCGTTACCCCTGTGAGGGGCAGCACCTGAAATCACTTTTCAGTTCCTTTAGCCTTTTCTGGACTGATTGGCCTCTCCTCAATGCATGTGAATATTAGGGGTCACCCAGAGATTCAGGCAGTTTATGCACTAGGCTCTGTGGCCCTCACTGGAATTTTTTTTTTTCTGTCACTTTCCTTCTGTTTCTTTAAGAAGCTGCAGATTTCTTTCCAACTTTTAGTTGCTCCAGCTGGCACAGCCAGAAAGATTCTGGCTTCAATAAAAAGCTTTATAAACAAGAAACTCATCTAGTGTTTTTTATTTATTTTCAAGTGTTAAATCCTTTCCAGTTTCATTTTCCTGCAGCTTGGCCACTAGATCCTATCTCGATATCCTTATGGTGCTACTGACTAGGCCAGGGGTATCTAATCTTTTGTCTTCCCTGGGCCACACTGGAAGAAGAAAAATTGTCCTGAGCCACATATAAAATACACTAACTTGAGTGATAGCTGATGAGCTAAAAACACAAAAATCACACAAGAAAACTTATGATTTAAGAAAGTTTACAGATTTGTGTTTGGCTGCATTCAGAGCTATGCTGGGCCACAGGTTGAATAAGCTTGACCTAGGCCAAGATCAGTTTGCCATCTATTATATTTGATTTCTTCTTAGGAAATTGTACCTGACACATAGACATATGGTTGTACAGAATGGAGTCATATGTTTTAGGAACTTCTGTGGTCTGGCTTTGTACCTTCCTAGTGCCTTTATTTAGGTTTGGACCATAATCTTGAGAGACACTATCTTGAATGCCATGATTCCAAATGTTGCAATTTTGAAAGATTAAACTCCTTAAAGTCTAGATTGATTGATTGATTGATTGATTTAGAGAATCTTGCCTTGTCACCCGGGCTGGAGTGCAGTGACATGATCTTGGCTCACTGCAGCCTCTGCCTCCCAGTCTTCAACAATCTTTCCACCTCACCCTCCTGAGTAGCTGGAAGTCTGCACCCAGCTAATTTTTGTATTTTTTGTAGAGATCGGGTTTCGCCATGTTGCCCAGGCTGGTCTTGAACTCCTGGGCTCAGGTGATGTGCCTGCCTCCGCCTCCCAAAGTGCTGAGATTATAGGTGTGATTCACTAGCCCCAGCCTAAAATCCCTAAAGTCTAAAATCCCAAAATCACAATCCTAAAAGACCAAAATTTCAAAAATACAATTCTGGAATAAAGTTTTAAAAATATTTAAAATATATTTATTACAATTTTAAAAGAAGATTTTAGAGACAGGTAAGTACATGACTGAACATATTATAGGCCACTTTACACAGCAGAATAGGCAGCAGTACCATACATGCCTTTGTCAGCATAAACACTCAGATATACTCATGGAAGTTGCTTAGTTATTACAGTTATGAACAGACAAACTGTATTTATAAAGAAATAGGTCAAAAAGTGAAACGCGGAGAGAGATCCAAGATGGCCGATTAGCAACAGCTCAGGAATGTAGCTCCCAGTGAAAGCGCAGAGAACAAGTGGACGCCGCACTTTCCGACGAATTTTTGTTGCCCACAGACCGGAAGATTCCCGGCAGAGGAGCCACACGGGTCGCCAGCGCGACTCGTTTGGCCGGCGCGGCTGTTTTGCCGGCGCTCCAGCGTGGCGCTTCCCGGTGCGGAGTGTACGGGACGGACGGGCTCGGCTGGTCCCATCCCCACAAGGAAAACAGCAATTGGAAG